>JAILXH010133775.1:2519-23054 GCA_023558415.1 Piaractus mesopotamicus
ACAGACATATACATTCACACACACACATACACTCAGGGGCAATTTAGCATGTCCAATTGGCCTAACTGCATGTCTTTGGACTGTGGGAGGAAACCGAGTGCCCAGAGGAAACCCACACAGACCATTTTTAAAATTGCTGCATAGTTCATTTGTTGAGATGTAAACAAAGTTATTCAGAGCAGTTTGTTGTGAAACTGTATTGTACAGAAATGTACCAACTGGTAATAGGAGCCAGGGGTTGTTAAAGTGGTGTTACATGAACATGGTGGCACATGCTCCATTCATTTACAGTCTATTAATTCCATATATGGCTGAAGGCTATGTTCAACATCCTTATTCTGTGAAAAAAGCTCTCTTGGAGCTGATTATTAGTTATTGCTATTATTATTAGTTATTCATTTGTGCATAAAACTGTCCTTTACTTATAGAAATAATAAGTTGCAGCAAGTGCATCCTTTTCTAAAGTGTCTATTATGGTACTGAGCAAAAATTTAGCAAGAATGCTTTTGGGCTGTTTGTGTCTGGGACATTATAAGAGGACTAAAATGGACCCATCACCAATCCACTCCCATAAATTCAGATTGTCCAGTTGTAGCTTAGCGCCTGTAACCAGGGCTGGGCACCTGAGACAAGCTTTCAAAAACTTGCAGTATATCTCTACCTTGACCTCTGAAGTTGTGTCGTTATTTGGTAGCCGTCATCATGCCCATATTAGCAACTTAAGGTCTAAGCTGATTTTCTCTATCATAGAAATGAATAGTGTTTTGGAATATTGTGGCTGTTTTTTCCTCCAAGTATCACTGGATCCTCTGAATATGACGTTGTTAAAAAGCCAAAATACAACTATTACTACATGCAAGCTAAAATTACACTGAACTGATATCGTAAGTCTGACAACTTCACCAAAATACCCCAAAGAAACAACAAGCATTGTCAAATGCGCTGGAGTTTGCTTGTGTTGGTATATAATAGTGTTTAACTATAGACTTTTTGTCATTTCAGTGTGCGAGAGCCTACCAAATCTGGCTAGCTAGCAAAGTCTTTAACTGCTATTTTTAACTCATTGGATTTCATATGCAGCTAAAGCAAAATGAAATCAAATTAATGTGAAGACAAAAGTAGGAAACACTGATGCATTTTAACTGGTCCTATCATTGTTTACTGGCTAACAAGTTAGCTACCACTGGAAGTACTTTAAGAATTTAAGATCCTATGAACTCTGTTATCATTAAAATGCATAGAATAATTCTTTTACCTGTCCTGGCTTCTGTATTGGTTGTTATATAATGAGGCTTTCGTTTTTTGCCTGTATCTGTAGGTTTGTAGGGTTTAGCCTCTATCTAGCTATTTAGCATTAGGCTGCAGAGATCACAATGTTATGTAGCCTTCAAATACATACTGGAGACCTTTTTTATGCGCATTTTACAAGGAAATCCCTCATAAATCATTTACCACTGCCACTGAAAACTATGTACTCGCTAGGCTGTACTTGTTATCTGGGGTTACCTCAGAAACACATTTGCATGGACTGAAAGACTGAGGAAATGATTAAAACGGAAATGAATACATGAAGTGATAAACAGAGTGATTTGCTCAATCAAGCATTGGCTCCAAGGACCTCTCAACATAATGACCAAAAAAATGAAAGAGAAGTAATTGGTTTGGCTACAGAGGCTGAAGTCTGATAATAGTCTGTTATCTGCAACACAGAGCAAGATGAAAGCCGACGGTTAAGAATAAACGAACCATTCTGATGCACAGGGAGCTCAGAGTTATTTATAAAAAATGTTTATTATCAATTAAGATGATTTGAATCAAACCTCACTGCACTTTCATGTCATATAAACCTTAAAAACTTTATTTCAAAATCTATCTATAAAGCCATTGTCTTTCCTGTCCCTCAAACCTCGACACAGCTCAACAGCGTATTCGTTAGGCGCCTCTCTTTGAGGGCAGTTTCCATCCAGCAAAGTACATCGTGCTCCAAGACAAGACAGAGCTCATTACTCATATAGTCAAGACATTGATTAATACGAGGTGGTATTTGATTCAGTTTTCAGTTTTGTTCTCAAAGATGGATGCAACCTGTGAGGACAAGAATGCACAAACGGGAATGCTCCAGGTTCTTACAGACACAAAAGAACCAACAGAAATAGCAATATCTGGGATAAATGAGATGCAATGGCTGGCAAACATCAATCATGCCATTGAAAGGTGAATGCTTCTTTTAAAACTTTCACGTCGTAAAACTCATTTCAGTTTACTAAAATTATTTAAACAAAAAAACAATTTTCTTCACTTATTAGAGTTGTCCCATTCTCATTTATCTTTGCATTTATTATAACAGTAACATACAGTTGTAAAATGCAAACGTTTGGGCTTCTCTGGTCAAATTACATATTTTGTTGATTTTCTAAGTGAAAATAAGTTATACATCCTCTCCATTTTAAAGTGCTTCTAAAAAAAGTGCAAAATTAAAAATAAATGTTAGAATATATCCAATCACCTTTGTTTACTTGTTTGCTTTGCTTCTTATCATTGCCAAAATAGGTGCAATTTTATATTGTAAGCATACATTAATTACTGTATTGATGCTGAAGGGTGATGTTTTGTATTTTGATTACAACGTAATCCAATTAATAGTATCTGAATGCATTATTCAGAATCCTTTAAAAAGGGATCAAGTCTGCCACCAATTTCGGAACTTTGCATTCACTGAACCAAGTCACAGAAAAATGAAGTGATGGATGAGTTGATCATTTTCCAATGATAGCAAGATGATTGAGTGGTATGAGGCTCGTGTGCAGAAGAAGCGATTCAGCCATCTTCCAGGCCTGTGTTATCCCCCTGGTCTTCAGCACTATCCTCGTCGCTGTAAATATCTTTCACTTTAGCGCTGGAATTAGCAGGAGCAGTCTTACTTCTCTCTCTGTTCTTGTCAAACTTTGGGTTTGTTGCTTCCGATTTTACTGAAAGAAAATAAGAAAAAACATTTGTTTCACTAACTGCCCAAACTCCATTCCTTAAGCCAACGAGAAAACATATTTTATACCATGCTGTGATTTTTTGTTTCTTTTTTACATTTAATTGTTTCACATTCTCAAACAAGATGAAATATAAGACAAAGACTTGAGTAAACACAAAATACTGTTTTTGACAGATCATTGCATTTATTAAAGGAAAAAAGTTATCCAACACGAACTAGCCATGTGTAAAAAAGCCCCCTTTAGTTACTCAGTCAACCATTTAACCTAATTTGTTGATAACTGGGATTAATTTAATTAGACACACACAAACCTCATTAATCTCAGCCATGTCGAATCTAAACATCACATATATAGAATTAAATTACCTTGCCAGCAATGTGAAGTAGGCTAAAAACATACACTATATTGCCAAAAGTATTCACACACCTATCCAAATCATTGAATTCAGGTGTTCCAATCACTCCCATGGCCAGAAATGTATAAAACCAAGCACCTAGGCATGCAGACTGCTTCTACAAACATTTGTGAAAGAATGTGTCGCTCACAGGAGCTCAGTGAATTCCAGCGTGGTACCGTGATAGGATGCCACCTGTGCAACAAGTCCAGTTGTGAAATTTCCTCGCTACTAAATATTCCACAGTCAACTGTCAGTGGTATTATAACAAAGTGGAAGTGACTGGGAACGACAGCAACTCAGCCACGAAGTGGTAGGCCACGTAAAATGACAGAGCAGGGTCAGCGGATGCTGAGGCGCATAGTGCGCAGAGGTCACCAACTTTCTGCAGAAGTTAATCGCTACAGACCTCCAAACTTCATGTGGCCTTCAGATTAGCTCAAGAACAGTGTAAAGAGCTTCATGGAATGGGTTTCCATGCCCATGCAGCTGCATCCAAGCCTTACATCACCAAGCGCAATGTAAAGCGTCGAATGCAGTGGTGTAAACTGGACTCTAGAGCAGTGGAGACGTGTTCTCTGGAGTGACGAATCACGCTTCTCCATCTGGCAATCCGATGGACGGGTACTTGTCTGACTGCATTATGACAAGTGTAAAGTTTGGTGGGAGGGGGATTATGGTGTGGGGTTGTTTTTCAGGAGTTGGGCTCGGCCCCTTAGTGCTTCAGCACGGCAAGAGATTTTGGACAATTTCATGCTCCCAACTTTGTGGGAACAGTTTGGGGAGTTTGGCCCCTTCTGGAAGAATGGTCAAAAAATTCCCATAAACACACTCCTAAACCTTGTGGAAAGCCAGAAGAGTTGAAGCTGTTATAGCTGCAAAGGGTGGGCCGACATCACATTAAACCCTATGAATTAAGAATGGGATGTCACTCAAGTTCATATGCGTGTGAAGGCAGACGAGCGAACTTTTGGCAATATAGTGTATCTGAAACATATCAGTCTGGAAAGGGGTTACAAAGTCGTTTCTAAGGCTCTAGGACTCCGGCAAACCACAGTGAGAGCCATTACCTTCAAGTGGAAAAAACTTGGAACACTGGTGAATCTGCCCACCAACATTTATCCAAGAGTGTAGCGACAACTCATTAAGAAAATCATAAAAGAACCCAGAGAAACATCTCAGGAGCTGCAGGCCTTGCTCACCATTTATGATTCCACCATTAGAAAGAAACTGGGCAAAAATCGTTGCCATGGGAAAGTTGCAAGGGCTCAAAACCAAAAGTGGAACTTTTTGGAAGACTGGGCTTCTGTTACATCTGGCATAAAGCTAACTAGCGCTGCATGATCCTGACATAACATACAATGTTCGATGAAGCTGTCGGATATCACCATGACGATATGAGAAGCCATAAATTACCATTAAAATAATGTGTTTCTGGCTGGATGTAACGCAAGTGCAGGCATTTTTTTGGAATGAGTAACTAACCTCTCTTTAAACAAATAGCAAAGTACAAAATTACAAAAGCACCATTTAGTATTCTGCAAAATAAAGATTTTTTTTTTATATAGGTATGTTCTCCTTGTCTTATATTACATTTTGTATGAGGATCCAAAGTCATGTATTGTGACAAATATGCACAAGTAGAGGATATCAAGAGGGGGCAATTGTACTATTGTTAAGTACTTTTAGTAATAAAAGCTGTAATACAATAAAATAAAAATGTTTTACATCTATGACCCTTGACACCACATCATTTTCAGTGACTACAATGCAGATGTAAGGCTGGCTTGAAACCTAACTACATGAAACTAAATTGCACTTGAACTGTTCAACGTAAAGCATTCCGTAACTCATTTGAAACTCCTTTTGTCGGAATCTGGCAAATACCAATTTTCCTACTTGTCAACTGCCTTTGAACAGTCGACAAAGTTGTACTTACAAGTCAGAAACTGGGGATTCAAGATGATATATGAGTTTACAGGATGCGATATATAACGCGACCTTTCACCTCTTCCGCCGCTGAAAAACTATAAACTTGGTGGTGAATTGGAGAACTTATACCTCTGATGCACTTCTCTGTGCTTTTTTAATATAGCAATGAAAAAGCAGAATACCCTTTTTCCAGACCTCCTTGCTTTCTATCTCCACATGGTTATACATGGCGTATCTTTCAACAAGCATTTTGTTCTAGCATTTACTTCGTATTTACTAGTTAATTATCTGATACGTACAAACTTCCGACGAAAAGCCGAACCAGCCGCAACAGCTGCGGGTCTCAACTCAAACAGCCAATCCAAACGCCAATAACGCATCATGTGATCACGCCGAACGACATATACGATTGATTTAACCGGATCGATGGACGAGAAAATAAAACAAAGACGGTTTATTAGGCAGTTGATAAGAAGACCCCTGACTGACTTTATACAAGGTTGGGAGTTTTTAATTTTGTCGGTTTTCTGAGCCATGACAACAAACTCGAGTTTCTAAAAGCTAGCTAACGTTTCTGTACCCAGCTAGTTTAACTAGCCAGCCAACGCTAACAACTGTTCTGTAACGGCTGCTTGTGCCATCCTCTCTTCTTCGTTAGCTTGCTGTGATTGTGATTGTGTCTCCTCTCTTGACACCTCCAAAGTTTTGCACGGTGCTTAGATTTATTTTGGATCCAAATTTTGAAATTATTATAAAAGAGGAACATTAAAACCACTTCTTTGTTTCTAATCTCTTTGTCCATTTTATCAGCTCCACTTACCATAAAGCTGCATTTTGTATTTCTACAATTGCAGACTGTAGTCCATCTGTTTATCTGCATACTCAGCCCCCTTTTACCATGTTCTTCAATGGTCAGGACCACCACAGAGAAGGTGTTGTTTGGCTGGTGGATCATACTCAGTGACGTGGTGGTGGCGTGTTAGTTTGTGTTGTGCTGGTATAAGTGGATCAAACACGGCAGTACTGCTGGAGTTTTTACACACTGTGCCCACTCACTGTCCACTCTATGTTGTTGGTTCACCTTGTAGATGTATAGTCAGAGACTCATCTTTTACTGCACAGTTTGTGTTGGTCATCTTCTAGTCCTTCATCAGTGGTCACAGGACACTGTTGGCTGGGTAGTTTTGGTTGGTGGACTATTCTCAGTCCAGCAGTGACAGTGAGGTGCTTAAAAACTTTAGCAACACTGCTGTGTCTGATTCACTCATACCAGCGTAACACACTAACATGTCACTACAATGGGTCACTGCAGTGCTTAGAATGATTCACTACCCAAATGATACCTGTGCTGTGATGGTCCAGTGGGGGTCCTGACGATTGAAGAATAGGGTAAAAGTATGCAGAGAAGCAGACAGATACTTATATAAGTGGAGCTGATAAAATGAACAGTCAGTGTAGGTACATGGAGTTGTACTTAATGAAGTGGCCAGTGAACAACTTTAGATGCTTGAGTAAGCAGTGGCTTATTATTCTGGAAACCCCCTTCACTTTTTTTAATAAGAACAATTTTTAACAACCAAAGTAAATCTGAAATATTTCAGTGTGCAAAATAGCAAAAACAAAACTGAATAAATGTCTGTCAGTACTGCTTTCTATAACCAGCCCTCCAGACCAGGCAAAAACTAAATGTTGCTAAATGCTGTTTTACATGTTTCTACAAGGCAGAAGTTGACTTCTTCAGCAGCTTTTTTTCAAATTTTCCATTCCACCTTAAATCGAGCAACTGTACAGGTATCTGAATGTACATGCTGCACCGTTTAAGGTGGAACAGGAATTTTGCATAAGAAGGCACTCAGAACAGCTCTCAGTATTAGCTGCTCCAAGGCTTGTTTCACGCACAAGGCCCAAGATTGTGGCCTTGTCTGATGCAGCTGGCTGAGTTTCTCAGGTGGTACAGTGTGGCAGTTGGTGTGCTTGTTAAGCTAAGGCTATTCATTTATGTTTACTTCATTGACGGTAACAAAGTGGACTACTTCAGATAAAACAGACAAGACAGCGGAAGGTGACTGAGAGACTGCTGCTTTTTTTAACTGAAAGAAACTGGACTGAAACATCCATGGCGGAGCTGAACAGGATAATGTTATGCAATGCATGGTTTGCATTGTTTGTGCGTTGCACATGCATGCGTCCACTGCATGTCCCTTAGAGTTATAAAGGAGGGGAGAAGTAGCCTGTGGGTGGGAACTGGCAATGACTAAATTGGGGAGGAATTAAGTAAAAATCCACCAAAAATATAAGCACTTTCAGCACACAAGGAGGCAACCACATTCACTGGTTTCTTCTGGGTAGGCCTAATATACAACCCCAATTCCAAAAAAGTTGGGACGCTGTGTAAAATGTAAATAAATGTAAATAAAAACAGAATGCAATGATTTGCAAATCTCATATACCCATATTTTATTTACAATAGAACATATATCTCATGTTGAAAGTGAGACATTTTTGCATTTCATGAAAAACATTAACTCATTTAGAACTTGATGGGAGCAACGCATCTCAAAAAAGTTGGGACAGGGCCATGTCTACCATTTTATACCATCCCCTCTTCTGTAAACAACAGTCTGTAAACATCTGGGAAGTGAGGAGGCTGGAGTTTTGGGAGAGGAATGTTGTTCCATTCTTGTCTGATGTAGGATTCTAGCTGCTCACCAGTCCTGGGTCTTCTTTGCCAGATTTTTAATTTCATGTTGCGCCAAAGGTTTTCTGTTGATGAAAAGTCTGGACTGCAGGCAGGCCAGTTCAGCACCCTGACTCTTCTTCTGCGAAGCCATGCTGTTGTGATGGATGCAGTGTGTGGTTTAGCATTGTCTTGCTGAAATATGCAAGGCCTTCCCTGAAAGAGATGCTGTATGGATGGCAGCATATGTTGCCAAAGCCTGTGTATTTCATTCAGCATTAATGGTGCCTTCACAGATATGCAAGAAACACATACCATGTGCACTAATGCACCCCTATACCATCATGGGTGCCGGCTTTTGAACTGTGTGCTAATAACAAGCTGAGGGGTCTTTAGCCCAGAGGACACAGTGTCCATGATTTCCAAATAGAATTTCAATTTTTGATTCATCAGAACACAGGACACTTTTCCACTTCCCCTCAGTCCATTTTAAATGAGCTTTGGCCCAGAGAAGACAGCAGTGTTTCTGGATCATGTTGACATATGGCATCTTCTTTGCATGATACAGCTTTAACTTGCATTTGTGGATTGTACAGCGAACTGTTTTCACAGACAATGATTTCTGGAAGTGTTCCTGAGCCCACGCAGTGATTTCCACTACAGAATCAAGTCTGTTTTTAACGCAGTGCCACCTGAGGGCATGAAGATCACAGCCAGCAAATATTAGTTTTTGTCTTTGTCCCTTGCATACAGAGATTTCTCCTGATTCTCTGTATGTTTCAATGATTTTATGTGCCGTAGATGACGAAAAGCAAAAGTTCTTTCATATTTTATGTTGAGAAACATTATTCTTGAACTCTTGCACTATTTTATCGTGCAGTCTTTCACAAAGTGGTGAACCCCTTCCCATCTTTACTTCTGAAAGTCTCAGCCTCTCTGGGATGCTCTTTTTATACCCAATCATGTTACTGACCTGTTGCCGATTAACCACCAGGTCTGTTTTTTAGCATTACACAACTTTTCCAGCTTTTTGTTAGCCCCTGTCCCAACGTTTTTGAGATGCATTGCTGCCATCAAGCTCTAAACGAGTTAATGTTTTTTATGAAATGGTAAAATGTCTCACTTTCAACGTCTGATATGTGTTCTATGTTCTATTGTGGATAAAATATGGTTCTATAGGATTTGCAAATCATTGTATTCTGTTTTTATTTACATTTATTACATTTTACACAGTGTCCTAACTTTTTTGGAATTGGGGTTGTAGATGCAGTACTAAAAATGTAAGTTAGGAGAACTGACTAAACTAAGTTGAAAAAAACTTTAAAAAGCTGTGATGGTTACCTTAATTTTTTACAGTTTACAAAGAAAAATGTAAAAAAAAAAGCTACAACAGCTTAATCCCACCAAAAGCCATACTGTACTATTTAAGTTAATACAAATTTGCAAATGGCGAAATTGTTCTAAAAAAATGGCAAGCAGCAGTAGTGAAGGTGAACAAACCTGATAATGTCTATGCAAACCCTGATTCTGATCCCATGATACATGTCCACAGATTGCTCCGAAGTGGGTAAGAACAGAAATTAGTTAACTGGTTGGCTACTTGGGATGATCTGAATATCATATCAGGCTGATTACACTGTCTGGGTTAGATCAGGTAAAATAGTCATACTGAAAATTGGTGAGAATTGTGTTCTCATGTGGAGAACATTAACACTAGAGGGCATCAGCACACTTATTAAAAAAATATTGTAAAAATCACTGGCTCTGAGCTGCACTTTCTTGCCAGTGCTGACAGCTGGGCAATCCCTCTGTTGGCAACATTATTATACAAATCAAGTATAGCATACATAAAGTTGAAAGAATACTGTCACATACTTAAAGAAATAATCCATGATAGTTACTTAAAAATATATATATAAAAAATGTTTTTGGTGTTTTTTGTGTTAAATGTGTGATTCTTAGTTTACAGTGCAAAAATTACCTCCCACAAGGTTTCATGGGGCACAGAACAAGAGAGCAAGAATGCTGTTAGAAATTATACCACTAATAAAGTAACACAAAATTTAACCACTATTTCAATTGAATATGCTCTGTGAGGGCCCATGGTTCTGTGTACACTCTTAAAACGATTTTTCCTCAGGGGTTCTTTAGCAAAGACAACAGTTCTGTAAAGAACTGAGGACAGTCAAAGAACGCTTTGCATTTTTAAATGGTTTTTTGCATCATGAAAAGGTTTTGATTGATGGAGAACGTGTTGGAGAAACCTTTTTTAAAAAGGTTCTATATAGAACCATCTACAGCATACAACTGAACTCTGTATTACTGCGCCATAGCACGAAAAACCCTTCTGCTGTTAATGGATTAATCTTTGTAATACTGATTACACGGAGCACCAAGTGTACTGATGAAGTAAGAACCCATTTTTGTTTAAACTGACGGGCTGAAAACTTATTTTTCTTAACTAGAACTAGGCTGGTCAGCTAGCCAACGGGCTAAAAGATGGGAATCATGCTAGACATCATCAACATTAATATCACAGGCTTGAATAAAAGTTCTCCTGATATGATTCACTGAAAAACGGCAATTTAAAAGTATAAAGAATGTCACCTGGATGGCTTAAATGCTTCAAATGTCCGTGTTTTAGTCGGAAGTAGCATCAAACCCAGGCTGAATCCCAAACAGCTCCGTACTCCCTAGCTAAATAGTGTGCTGAGTAACATTAAGTTTAGAAATTCTAGCTTCTGCCGTCAAATAGTGCACTGCTTGTCAAGTATGAATGTGGATGGATCCCAAATGACCATTTTTTAGCGATATTTTGCATTGTTGGGATGCAGGAGTCAGTATTTCAATTCCTACATAGTGCGCTATGTAGGGAGCAGGGAGCCGTTTGCGATTCAGCCCGGCATGAGAAAAGTGGCGTTGTCAGACTGGCAGAGGAAGACTCGTGGTGGTAATTTGGTGATCAAAAAGTGCTTATAAACTGAAAGTATTTGCATTAAACAGTGCTATGTTACATATGTTTTCTGTTATATGAAAAATTGTAAAAAAAAAAAAAAAATCATGAAATGTCAGCAGTATACAGTGATTGGCGACCGAACGTTCTTCTGCTCATTCAGCGTTTAATGGTTGCTTAGCAACGATACTGCACTCTAATGGAACTATATTTCTTGGCGGAATACTTTTTTATGACGATTATTATTAATAATAACTTAAATAATTGTCTAAAACATTGTGTATTTTAATATATTTTATGTTGGCCACCATAGTACAAAGGCAATAAGCCACTTGAGGCAGTGCGTTACTGCGATTTTATCACAGAGAAGGGAGTTTTTTAAAGAACACCGTTCCCCGTAATAAAATCACAGTAATCCATGGCCTCATGTGGCTTATTGCTTTAATATTAAGCAAAACACATTCGGGGAGTGCATTAAAATAGTCATCGAATTCATTAATTGATTTTCTGTAATTAGTTATTAAATGTCCACAAAAGGTAAATGTTTTGGAGAATATGTACTTTTTATATCATATTGTTCAGTATTGTATTTTTAAAAATGTAATCTTTCAATCTTTTTAAAAAGTTATTTATATAAATCCAGTGCTATTTAGAGTTTTACTGTTTGTTCAAAGACCTGGTTGAACCCCTCATGTTAAAAAATATTAAACCATGAAGTGGTCATAGCACATTTTTTTATATGTTAATTAAACATGCGTTCTTAAATAAGTCCCTTTTGTAGCTTGAAATACTGAATGCGGAAATTAATATTTCTATTTGACAGAAATCTAAAAATACAACCTGCATTTTGCTACATATATTAATGTAAATAAATGATTATTAATATAAATATTAAAATATAAAATATTGAATAATTTGAGAAACAGATCATCTTCTAATAAATGAACCTCTTATGGTAATTTATTAACATGAAACCAGTTGATATAAAGTGAAATATTATTCCTAGTATTGTAATTATACTCTCATATTCTAATTCTGTAAGCAGTTAAACTTACAGAAGAAAAGTCATAACTAAAAAACTAATTGGAGCACAGAAATTATGCACAGCAGTATGAGTTAAACTGATGCCTTGTCTTGAATTGTTATTGAAAATAAATGACATGACCAGACAGGTGCTAGGTCAGATTGCGTAAAATGATCAAATAGTAAACCATTAGTGTGTGTTCATGGCTATTTAAAGAAGCTGTTGTAAAAGGCAACTTAAAACACAAATTCAAGTCTGAAAAAGTTTGGACAGTAGGTAAAATGAGAACAAAACAGAAAGCAGTGATTTGTAAACTGTCTCTTACATGTATTTGGAAACAACACAAAGAAGAGACATTTAATATTTTACCTTACTAATGTTAATGATTATTGTAAATATACGCTAAATCAAAATTTGATGCCTGCAACACCTTCCAAAAAGTTGGGACGGGGTAGTGTAAGATTGGAAAGTTTGTGGACTGATCAAAAACACCTGTTTTGGAACTTTCCACAGGTAAACAAGTAAATAGGTAAACAGGTAAAAAGGTAAACAAGTGAATAGTTAACAAATGATACTATCATGATCAGATATAAAAGGAGGTCCCCCACTTTAGACAATGTTTCTCAATGTATGACTGCAAGGAATTTAGGGATTTCACCATCTACAGTCCATAACATTATTAAACGATTCAGAGAATCTGGAGAAATCTCTGTGCATAAAAGGCAAGGCCAAAATCTAATATTGAATACCAGTGACATTTGATCCCTCTGACAGCACTGCATTTAAACTGGCATGCTTCTGTAATGAATATAACCATATGGGCTTGATAATGCTTTGGAGAACCTTAGTCAGTAACCATAGTTTATCGCTGCATTTACAAATGCAAGTTATGTGACTACACAAAGCAGAAGCCATATATCAATATCCATATATATCAACACATATATATCAACCGTTGATATCTCTGGGTTAAAGCTCATCTGAGATGGACCAAAGACGAAAAGGATTTTCCCAATTATTACTAACTCAAAGTTCAAAAGCCAGCATCCGTTACTGTATGGAGGTATGTTAGTGCCAATGCCATGGGTAACTTGAACATTTGTGAAGGCACCATTAATGCTGAGGGGTACATACATATTTTGGAGCAACATATGCTGCCCTCTAGATAAAGTCGTATTCAGGGATGTCCCTGCTTTTTTCAGCTAGACAGTGCAAGGCCACGTTGCACAGACTGCCTGCAGTCTCCCATTGAAAACATGTGCAGCATAGTATATGACAACGAACACCCCAGACTGTTAAGCAGCGGAAGTGTTTGCAAGCAAGAATGGGAAAAAAATCCAGTTTCACAACTGCAGTAACTGTGGCATCAGTTCTCAAACGATTACTTAACGTTGTTAAAATTAAAGGTGATGTAACACAGTGGTAAACATGCCCCATCCTATTTTTTGAACATGTTGCAGGCATCAAATTTAGAATCATTGTATACATGCAAAAAAAACAAGGTTAATTAGTTAAAACATATAAGTTACAACAAATTAGTTAAATATCTTGTCTTCAATTTTCAATTGAGTAGAGGTCAAAAAGGATTTGCAAATCACTGCTTTCTGTTGTTATTTGCATTTTATCTGCTGTCCCAACTTACTTGAAATTGGGTTTGTATGTGTTAAACAGAAAACACTCATGTTTGAGGAACTTTAAACTTTCTTTCAATGTGAATTTTGTCTTACGTTCTAGATTTAAATGATCGGCACAGTCTGCCTCACTGCCTCCGACTGCATCGTTGTCCTCTTGGTGGATTTCTACTATCCGTTGTCTTGCACTCTCAAAGACTGACTTCAGGACAATGGAATCCTCAAAGATCTGCGAAAGAGGTTAGATATTACACTTACTAAGCAAGACTCGTCTCTAGAAAGATTAAAGAAATTAATATTCCAATAAGTCTTTCAATATATCAACTTTCAGTGGCCCAAGAATAGGTACTTGAGGCACACCTGAGATCCCTCCAGGTTGTAAGTTTGAGCATTGTGGCACATCTGTATTATATCTTTCTCCAAATCTGCAATGCACCTGTACTTGTGGTTGCGCACTCTTTCCTACACAGATAAAATGCATGTTAGAAACAAATGCAATATAACAAGTGCAATATAGGAAGTTTACATTTAAAACTAATCTACGTGGTGTCATGTAATCACTAAGAAACAAAATTAGCATGAAAACAAAATCACACTTCTATTGATTGATGATTGCATCTGCTTTTTCAAACAGTGGAGGGTGACAGAAAGGTAAATAAGGAGGGGGTATGAACAATGAAGATGAAGAAATGAATCATTTGAGAAATTAATAGACTGGAGAGTGGCGTGGAGAAGTAAATGACCACAATGACAAATTTGAGGATAGACGACAAAACTTCAATTTACCCTGATCCTTCGGAAGTCCACAGGCTTGCGAATAAGCTCATAGTATTCTGGTACCTCTTTCCTTGAAGGCAGCTGAACAAACCCTTTACTGATCTGACGGCCCAACCTGCCAGAGAGTAAGAAAGTGAAGAACACAACAATTGGCTCAGTATGTTACGGCTCATATGTATGCTCCTACAACATTATAAATTATAAACATTATGGCCTATAAAGGCCTATAAAATGTATCATTCTTAAAAATAGAGTTGCCAAAAAGAGTTCTTTGTCTCAATAGTACAACCACTTTAGACTTCCTAAAGAACCTTTCAGTGCATATTTCTTAACAACTGTTTTGTAAATGAGATGTGTGTGAAGAACCATTTTTAAAGTTTAAAGAATCTTCTAATTATGTAAGAATTCCATACCATTTTTTCCAAAAACCATACGCCCAAGCTGAGCACCATATAGGAACCTTTAAGTACTAAGTACTTGGCCTTACTAAGCCCTGAAGGCCACGTCTTTACGAACATTTGTAGCATCCTACTTTGAAATGCTTACGTGTCTTTGTAGTTCATGACCATGTCAACAAGTGTGTTCATTTGCTTGGTGAGTTTCGGGGGATTCGGTGGTAGCTTCTC
This sequence comes from Piaractus mesopotamicus, assembly GCA_023558415.1. NCBI lineage: Eukaryota > Metazoa > Chordata > Actinopteri > Characiformes > Serrasalmidae > Piaractus > Piaractus mesopotamicus. The sequence goes on from JAILXH010133775.1 coordinate 17,521, forward strand.
GGCTGGAGGCCGACCCCGTCGCTTTTTGACCTTCTCAACGACCTCCTGCCCGGTCTCAGAGGCCTGGTTGCCCTGGTGATCACTTTTTCGTTTCTTCAAACTACTTTCCTCCTCCATATCCTCAGAAACTCCGTTTTGGACGGCCTGAGACTGCAGAGAAAATTATCCAAGAGAATAATAAAGAACGATACAGGATTTGGGAATAATTGGGATTAGAGGGGATTGGAATGTAATTATGGATAAGTTGAAGCCCATGATGAATTCGAAAAGCTGTGAATAATTTGGAATTATGCGTATAGCGTTTTAAGATTAGAGAATAATAGAGCACACCTATGCCGGCAGGCACACTGATCTGTGACTCACTTGAGGCATCAAAATGGGTTTCTTGGCATAGCTTTGAATGAGGGTGAAAACCTTGAATCAGGGTCAGTGGTTCACAGTAGACTACAATGATACTAGCACAAAGGTTCTCCTAAACTTTGCTTTAAAGGTACATTATTAAGCCGCTTACACAAACATTTATAATGTAAGTACAGCTATTATCATATCTCATAGCCTTTAACTGCATCGTTGTCCTGTGGTTGATTTCTGATACCATTGTCTCGCATAGGTAGAACATACCTTAATATGAAATTTCATATAAGAACTTTCATAAGAGTCATTATATCCTAGGGCTTGCTACTCATCAGTTCATCAGTCTGCAAGCAACGTAACTATTACTATTGCATCTGCTGTTGTTTTAGGCAGTGCTCAAATTACAGGGAAGCCAGGGGGAGCTTAACTCCCCCAAACAAGATTTGAGCTCGCTTGAAAACAATAAAAACAGAAGTTTGGGAGATTGTTTAAGTGGCAGTCATACTCCAAAAAGTCTAGCTCTTCTGCCACCTTCTGTCCTGGCTCTTCTCCAACAAGTCCAGAAATTCCAAGCTCATTCCAGAGGTCGTTCGTTTCTGTCCTGTGGTTTTACATGCATAAAAGCAGGAAAACGGCAACTATTTATGGTGCCAACTGAGATGTTTTTAAAATTGTGAATTTTTCATCATCTCACTCTTATTTTGTGGTTCTTGAGGAGTCTGTCTTGCAAAAAGATCTTATTTCTCAGTGGGCCTTGCTACACCTGTTCAACATTTAATTCGTTTAATAAAAGGCAAGTGTTAGATATACCAAATGAAGATATTCTCAAAAAAAGGAAATTAAATGCTTGTGAGCTGCAACTTCATTTCAGTGACTGCTCTGCTTTGTCGTAAATCCGGCTCAAAAAATATTAATTAAGCATTCTTCAGTCAGTTGTAATATATATACCTTTTGGCAAATACAAAGTACTGAGCAAAAGTCAGCAACTAGCCTTTCAAGTTATTCAGTTTATTCACCTTCCATTCAAAACGGCTATTAAGTACAAGTGTCTGAAAACAACAACTAGGAAAAAGATGCACCCAAAGGTGTCACTAATATCATGTTACCCCTCAAAAAGACATTAACATTCACACAACCAACTACCTCAAAACAGCTGCCATGCAAATTTCTTTCTCATGCATCTACAATGGCTAAACGAGATGTGTGAGGAGATCAGATGTAAGATAATCCACTTGCATACGAAAGATAAATAAGTGAAAACAAACAGGAGTTCAAAAAACTGGACATCTGAGATTTGGAGTAAGGTTTGATGACTTCATTAGTCTTAATTTGAGATGTCTGTAAGTAACAGAAGGCAGCATGTACACCGCTGAAGCAATGAAAGGCTCTTCTAACCATGTCTACAACAACCAGTCTAGCATGGTGGAGGATCAGGGCAAGTTTTGGGATGTATACCAGCATGTGGAGTTGGTGATTTGTTTTGATTTAAGGCATCATGAATGCTGATAAGTATAAACAAATTAAATACATCATGTAGTACCTTTGAAAACATCTTTGAAGAAATTAATTCTTCAGCTAGATAACAACCCCAAGCACCATGCTGAGAAAACATACTTATCAAACAAAGAAGCTGCTCCCAGAGTCCAGACCTCAACATCACTGAATGTGTTTGAGAGAACTCGGATCGTGAGAAGCAGAAAATGCAAGCAACTTCTAAGACTGAACTGTGGAGGTGTAGGAAAATATCACTGCAGAGTTTTTTGCAAAACTGAAAGGAAGTCTCACAAAAAGAGTGGAAGCTGTTACAAAAGTTAAGGTAAAATTTTAAGGTATAAAATCTTTCATACTACGTATTGAAAAATTTGATATTATATTTAATTTTTGAGGTTTCTGAGTAATTTTTGGTTAAATATGTTTTCTACATTTCTCCTGGTGTCTGCTCTGTCTTGACTGGAAATTAAATAAATAAAGGGGTGGTTTCTGACTTTTGCACAGTATAGTATAATGAAGGGTCTGAGAAAAGTTTTTTGTCTGATTCAAACATGTACATCAGTTGCACATAATTAAAATATATTATAACACACATTTGTTTTTCCAGTTGGCACAATACATTTTATGCATTTTGATGTACACATTTGAATCAAGTAAATTCAGTCAGTTTTTAAGCAAGTGTTACTAATTTGTTCTAGAATATAAGCAAAGAGCAGTACTTGGGAAGATGTGTATACCTGCACATTCCATTTCACGGATATACAAGCATGTGAAAATAGATCAATGAAGATCAAAGCCTCTGCTTGGCTTAGCATGCTTCACTAAGCAAGCAGCCTTAAAAGGCCCCAAAACCCCTGTAGTATGAGTGACTACTTTCACTTTCAGTTAATATTTGATAAAGCAGCACTTCCTAATATCCCACAGGCTTTAAATGATCTCTCGCAGAAGAGCATTAAAGGAATGCTCCAGCATTTCTCATCCTAATCTCCATCTGCTGCATTTGTAGCATACTGTCGATTACCATACACAACCATTTCAACACGATTCCCTGTACTTAGGAAGGAACAGAAAGTCCTTTGACTCAAAAGTGTATTTATAATAGAAGCCAATGGGCAGATGCTCAAGTGTCTATTGAGTAAACAGGTTTCCTTTTCATGATCACTGCACAGCAACTTGCCTAGGCCCTGTCCATGAAAAAGCTCAAGCAAAAACTTTACTTCATACAACCATGCAGATTTCAAAGCTGTGCTCTTTTTTATGTTTTACGTGCATCTCAGTCACATACCTTGCATTAAAAAATGAAACCATGAAGAAGTCAAAGCACTTCTGTAATTTGTTTACATGTTAGACATAACTGTCTTTATGCAGGAAAAAGATTGTGAGACAAAAAATTGTAAGAAAATATGGGTATGAAAAAAATTCTTATATAGTTGTAAAGCCATTTTGAACCCATGACAAACCTTTAAATTCTGCATTAGAAACATATAATTCATAGATTTGCTAGAAATACATGACTACTAAAAAAACCCCAAAAATTTACAAAAATTGTTTTGAAAACTGACTGAAAAATTACATTTCGAAGCTTATTATTGCATCTAAAGAAAGCTTAAAAGCATACATTCTCCAATAAATGAACCTGTTGGGGTATTTCTTAGCACAGAACTACAAACCCAGTTTCAAAAAAGTTGAGACAGAATGTGAAATGCTAATAAAAAAGAAAGCAGTGATTGGTTCGGTTTGTCCTGTATTCAGTTGAAAATGTTACAAAATATTTTAAGAACTTTGTTGTTTTTTTTATTTGATGCTTGCAAGACATTCCTTTGTTTGGAGACTGAAAACACTAATTGATCCATGTTTGAAAGTAGATTTTTTTGCCATTCTTCTGTTATTCAAGTCTTCAGCTGTACAGCAATAGAGAGCTTTTGTTGTTATATTTTTAGCTTAATAAGACAAGTTTTCAGTGGTTGACAGTTCTGGACTGCAGATAGGCCAGCTAGCATTTGCACTCTTTGATTACACAACACAAGAATGTAGCTTAGTGCTGTCATGTTGAAATAAGCATGAGTGTCCCGGAAAAAAGACGGCACCTAAATGTTGCTCCAAAAAGTGTTCAGCATTGATGGTGCTTGTACAGAGGGTTACCCACTACATCCCCCCCATACTAGGACAGACACTAGCTTTTGAACTTTACACTGGTCACAAACTGGGTGGTCCTTTTCTTCTTTGGCCCAGAGAACACAATGTCAGTTATTTCCAGTAACAATCTGAAAGGTTGACTTGGCATCCCACAATACAAGTTTCCTTTGTGCACAAGTCCATTTCAGCTGAACTTGAGCCCAGAGAAGTCGGCAGCATTTCTAGACGTTGTTAACATATGACTTACACTGTGCACAGTCTTACATTTGCTTGTGTGGATGCAGCAATGGACGGTATTTCTTGACAGCATTTTTTCAAAGTATTCTTAAGCCCACACGGTGATATCCATCACGGAATTTGTGGTTTTCAACCTTGTTCTATATGCACAGAGATTTCTCCAGATTCCCTGAATCTTGATGATATTATGCACTGTAGAGGGTGAAACACATAAAATTCTTACAATCCCTGGCTGAGTAACATTATTTTTAAATTGTTGAATTGTTTGCTGATGCATTTTTGGCAAAGTGACGATCCTTGACCCATCCTCATTCATAAAGATCTAGGCCTTTTCTGGATGCTCCTTCTATACCCAAGCATGATTGCGTCACCTGTTTAAGATGTTTTTTTTTAACATTTCACAAGTTTGAAACTGCCCTTGACCCAACTTTTTTGGAGCATGTTGCAGGCATCATTTTCAGGAGGAGTGTGTATTTACAAAAAAAAAAGTTGATGTATTTTATTTTATGTTATATACGGGTCAAAGTAAATTTACAAATCACTGTTATCTGTTTTTATTTGCATTTTCCCTACTGTCTCAACATTTTTGGAATTGGGTTTGTAGTTAAAATATTATACATATTATAAATATTTTGAGTGTTGTATTTATACCCACTTAATATTTCAGCTCAGCTCAGTCATTCTGTAAGCGGTCAAAGTCGGTATTTAAGATGCAATAGGACAAAGTCATAACTAAAAAAAACACTGAAAACAGCTTTGAAATTTTTGCATTCTTGCTTAAAATAAATTGTAGTTTTTGCTTGATTTTTCTCATGGAAATCCATCATGTCAACAGGGCTGGGCAGGCCGAATGACCCTTATTTTTTTTTATGCAAACTTACAATGTAAGAATTTGTGTACAGAATTAAAGGGTGAACACTGATCCCCTAAATGCAGAGAAATTATTTCATGTGGTTATTGACTGTATGCTACAGACAGATAGAAACAGATACAGATAAAGGTTGAAATTGCTGCAGCATTCATTTAAGATGTTGTCTGTATTTTACAGCAGGTAGCGAATAGGTAGACTGAGCATTACTGGAAAGCTGCTTGTTGCCCTAGAATGTTTAAAAAATTGGAGTTATGATATTTAGCCAGTGCTTCCCAATGATTATCTAGCTAGCTTCTTAGCTTATTAGCTGTGTTCAGGTAAACATGAAAGTAACCTTTCTCTTATTGGCTAGCACAGTCTAGAGGCTGTCGTCTTTGCCTGTGTTTCCCTTTTTGGCTTATGGGTCTACAGAAGACGGCGGGGGCTGGGGGGGGGGGGGGGGGGG
>JAILXH010133813.1:12195-25733 GCA_023558415.1 Piaractus mesopotamicus
ACTGTAAATGATCTTTAAAAATAATAACTAGATTTTACTGTTAACCAGCTTAATATTGTTACCTCATTGGTGACCTTGGCACCAAAGAGCCATCCAGCACCCCTCGGGCTGATAGCCCAGGTGTCAACATCTTCTGGATCAGACCACACAAGGTCACAGAACGCGCCCTTGTGAGGGATTTCCTGGTTACGTTCAATGGTGCGGATCTGGTCCAGAGTTTTGATGTCAGGTGAAAGGCCACCATGCACGCAAAGGATTTGTTCATCTATCAACTGTGGATAAAGCAGCACATAGGTAAATACATACACAGAGACAATATATACAATAGAAAGAATTCACAAGGTTTCAGTTCAATTCCCTTGCTGCTGATTTGTTGTTCTGTACTCAAGCCACACCAAAATCTCTATTTTATTGTATTATGAGCATTCTCACCAACTTCAGATGATCCAGGTGAGTTTCAGTAGGTATTTTGATTAATCAAGGCATTCACATGATCCAATAAACGTCAATAATTTAATTGCAAATTATGCAGGCGAATTTTTTATCATGTCACACCAAAGGTTTACCAATGTGTTTTAATATATTGCAATATGATGCAAAATATAATCACAATATGGTATCCTGTTTGCACCATGCAACCCAAAGACAAACTGTCAGCTTTAATTTATATGCATCCTTACCCACATCAGATGACTGTTTGAAAACTATAGCAGATACAGAAAACATACATATTGACCAGGACGGAGTAGTTCCTTAAAAAGACACTATTGGTGACAGTGATCTTACAAAGCTATATTACAGCCTATCCAAATCAATATGAAGTTTCAAGTACATACACTGATGATAGCCATAGGTTGAAGTCAGATTTCTTCAGAAAACTCACATTTTTGGACAGCATCACCACGCAAGGCAAAAACCCAAAGGGCATCACTGCCCTGCCAACCCAGGAATTTTTTTTTTCAGAGCCAAAAAAGGAACATGCCAAAGCAATAACTCTCAGGGCATTTTGCATGCTGAAAATAAAAATCAAGGCTAAACACACGCATCAAGCAGGGCCTAGAGGAGGCAAAGTGTACAGGTTGTTTAAATTAGCTCTTCTCAATATTAGATCTCTCACAAACAAGGCCAATTTGATTAATGATTTTATAACAGCCCATGGGCTTGATTTTAACAGAAATATGGTTACCTGAATGTAGTGCTGAAACCATATTAATTGAGTCAGCTCCAACAACCTTTAATTTTATAAATGTCTCACATGCAGTCAGGAAAGGTCAAGGGATAGCTGTTTTTTAAGGATTCTTTCCAATGCAAGCAAATATCACTGAAGGATCAAAAAAATGTTAATTGTCTACATGCCTACAAAGTACAATGCTAATTTTATTGATGAGTTTTGATGAATCCTTTTCCTCTAGGATTATCAACAATAATATTAACAGAATACTCTTTGCCATGGTTGACAAACTAAGTCACCTACATATATGGATCCTGAATTAGTATCACCTGAGAAATATAATGAGTTTGCTACATTTGTTTTTTTTTTACAATAAAATACATAATATCAGGCAAGCCATTAATACATCTATATCCACCAAAAAGCCTACATCCTCTCTATCACCACAAAAATATCATATCATCATAACTATTGATGTGTTACAGCAATTTAAGTTAAACATGCCATGGCAGTAATGATTAATTGATAGTGGGGGACCACGTTGAGTAAAATTATCAACATTTTTTTGATAATGACTTGTCTAGGCCACAGAGTATTTCAAGAAATTTTGAAAAGTCAAGATCAAAACCCAGAGACTAGTTTAAAAAGTACAGTTTTCAGAGTTAACAATTGCAAATGCTTCCTAGTGGCCATATCTTTTGAAGCTTTACTGGTTGTTAGAAAGTTCCTACATAGACACACCTTTCAAGTTTCATAACGATGGATCAATTTTAAGCCTTTCAAATGCCTGCCGAAAGCTAATTAGCTGATGGTGGTAGAAATTTCAATGTATATAAATTCTCAAAGTAATCCTTAGAAATTCTGACGAAGAGATAACACTTGCAAAATTTCTATTTGATCAGGTGTTTGGTTGCTGAGAAACAATTAAGTTATTTAATTTCAGTAGCCCAAGTGATGTATGTACCAAAATTGACAAGCTACCTGAGAATCCACGACTGAAAAACATTGCTTCAATCAAAAGAATTGAAACTTGACATTCTCGAGTTAAAAAATTTTTCAATAATTATGAATTACTTCAGAAGGGTTAATTAGCATATGGCAACCATATTGCTTACAAAAGTCAAAATGTTTCTGATAATTATTGAGGTTCAGGCTCTTCTACACTTATGGCAACCCCTTTGGCCAATCGGGGTAATTTTTGTTGCCTTGGTAGGTGTACAAAAACTTCACCTGCCCTCCAAGTTTGGTGTCTCCAGATCTTTTAGTCTTGCCCTTTTCAGGAGAAAAAGAATAAGAAGAAATCTATTTGCCAGGTCCAAGTTTTATCTGCAAGTACGCCCAGTAAGATGTCGCACATACAGATTAAGTTTCATGGTGACTGATCAATTTTAAGCATGTTAAATCACTCTGATTAGCTGTTTTTCTGGATATGTCAATCTCCTATAACCTGAACCAGGAGAGGACAAAGTAGCAGCATGTACAATTTCACATCAATCAGACAATCTTTTGTTGAATAAGTCAATTGGATGGGGTTCAAATTATTAACTTAATGAACTGTTTTGGTAAATTTTGGATGTCTTATTTTACAGTAAATGGACTTCATCTTGGGTTTGTGCATAGTGCTTATTAGTAATAGTCTGTTTATAATGTGTTCATTTGTACCTTATTCAGATGAGGTACAAATGAACTAATTTAGTAACTTTGGCGTCCAGTTACTTTAAAATGCTGCAGTAAAGGACTTCATCTTTGCTATGCTCAAGGTATGACAGGCTTTAAACCACATTGTGCTGTTCTTTTGATGCACTTATTGTTAAAAATTCTCATAAAGTAAATCAGATGAAGCGCAAAACACCAAATAAATGAACTGATTTAATAACATTGGCTGCCAGTTACTTTACAATGCTACAGTAAAATGATTACATACCTGGTTTGTCATAGTCCAACAAGAATCTACTGGTTTTTTTTGGTCTAATTATTGGTAATGGTCATGTGTGTTGAACTTGGCTCAAGAGTCAGTTGGATGGAGTGCAAATTACTAACTTAATTAACTGTTAGTAACTTTGGCTGCCTTTTATATTAACATGCTGTGGTAAAACATTCAAATCTTTGATATTTTCATAGTACAATAGACTTTAAAACAATGCACTGTTTTATTGGACTACTTATTGATAATGGTCATTTTAGAAAGTGTTCAATTTGACTCGAGTAAATTTGATGGGGTGCAAATTACTTAATGAACCGATTTGGCAACTGTGGCTGTAGATGACTTTTACATGTTGACAGACACTGAAGCAATATTTGTTGTTTTTTTTTTGTTTTTTTTTAGAATAAGTATTAGAAATTATTGTTTTATAATATGATAAATTTGCAAATATGTCCAACAATTATGGTAATAACATATGTTGTTATATGTTGTTGTTATTGACATTATTATTATTATAACATATGTCCACTGAACTTTGCAACATTAGGCATTGAGCGGGTATAGCAAGTTCGTTGTCAAACTGACAATGCATTCTTATCACTGCGCTACTGTCCTGAAAATGTATATAAATTGAGAATGCAATCAAACATGTACTTTGTCACAATTTGCATTTCTTTAATGTAATGGAGTGAGAGATGCGTTAATTTTACATAATTTATATGTGATTCCGTATTGTACCACCCCCTGGAGGTTGATTTAGACCACAATTGGGGTGCTTCCTCAGACTATGATTCTGTACATCTGTACCAAATTTGTTCTGAATCAGACAATGTAATTGCAAGTTGCAGCTAATGGAGTCATAAGAACTCTGCCCAGATGGATTGACTGACATGTTGCAAATACCCTGTGTTAAGAATTAAAGATTTTTTTAGAACAATTATTTACTATGTAATAAAAAAAAGTTGTTCAGGGCAGAGAACTGAATCACACAGTACCAACTGTTTATCTGTGGACTGCACAATTATTGTAATAGAATTTGTAACAATTTTATGGGACTTTGAGCACTAAAGTGCCTCCTTAAGGCCAACCTGGACCAAAATTTGCACACCACATCAGAGTCTCAATATTACCTTGGTTTGAAAACTTTGAAACAATCACACCAACTGCTGATGAGTTACAGCAATTTAAGTCAGAAATGCCATGGCCACAATGATTAGTTTATGGAGGGAGACCATGATGAATAAAAAAAGTCAACTTTTTTTTTTGATAATTATTTACCAAAAGAGGCCACAGAGTATTTCAAGACCATTTTTGAAAAGATCAAATCAGAACTTAGACTAATTGAAAAGGTGTGGTTTATTACAAAAAACTATGCATTTTTTAAATACACTTGTAAGTTGTTTGGAATATTGTACTGCATGATGTAAAATCTGACACCAATTTTGTGACCAAAAGCACAAATATGTACATATAATATGTAATATATGCCCAATTTTCCAGAATAGTGTCCCCAGTGGCTAAATCTATTGAAACATTGGTTGCTAGGAAGTCTCTTTACAAACACACCGTTCAAGTTTCATGATGACTGATCAATGTTAAGCACTTCTAATGCATGCTAAAAGCTGACTGTCTAATGGCGGCCACAAGTTTCAATGTATTATGGCGTCCTTAGGAACCCACAGTCTAAGAGATGATGCGTGCAAAATTTCAGCTTGATCAAATGTGTGGATGCTAAAAAACAGTTAAACAGCAGTAACAACAACCCCTAATGTTGTCTGTGGGATGAAGGATTCTCAAGTTACAAAATTATTATATAATCATGAATTACTTCAAAAGAGGTAAATAGCATATGGCAGCCATATTGCTTACAAAAGTCGACATGTTTTGATAATTATTGAGGTTTAGGCTCTAGGAGGAGTTCGCAAAAGTAGTTATTGCATATTATGCAAAAATGCAAAAATGCTAAAAATCTAAGCAGGAGGAACTAAATGATCCAAATGGCAAAGTAGTTTGGCTTGACACAAGGAACCAGGGAAAAATGTATTTTGTGTCTAAAAATTTTGGTTTAGGAATTAGAAGGCAAAACATGTTTGTCTGGGCTATAGCACCCCCGTTGTCCAATCGGTGTACTACACCTACCCTCCAAGTTTGATGTCTGTAGGGCTTACGGTCTAGGGGTGCAATGATGAGTCGACTTAGTCGACTAAAATCGATGACCAAATTAGTTGGCAACTAATTTAGTAGTCGATTAGTTGGTGACGTCATTACGTGTCTTTCTCGCGCTCACTAGAAATGTTTTAACATTACCGCTTACTGGAGACTTAACAACAGCGCAACGGCTGCCTCAAGAACAAAAGCCTCAAAAATGCAATAGCAAAAAAAAAAAAAGTTGTCAGTTGTGCTATTCGTAAAGCCGACCTTAGCTGGCATGGGAGCACATCCTCCATGCTAGAGCATCTGAAGAGGAAACTCACCGGATCACTGGGTGAAGAAGATTCATCTCGGTAAGATACGACCCGTCCCAAAACGCATACTAGCACAATAAATAGAGTGTAAAAATAGCGCATATAGCATCAGAAGTGCACTCATTAGTGTAGTGTGTGAAGTACAGAGGTGTGTGGTTTGGGATATGGCAATAGTTGTGCTAGTGAGCTAGTTAAGTAATGTTAATGTTAAATTCCGTCCTACTTCATGTTATGAGCTAAGCTGTAACATGTTCTATTTCGAAATGCATGTTCTCTGGAATCGTTAATGGAGCTGCAACCGAGAAGCAAGCAACTATTATTCACCGCGACCCTGTTCAATTTCCAGATAACGTTTACACTTCTAAACATGCATCGTCATCTTGGTGTCAAAGCTACCTGTGCGTTTATATTCAGCGAACAACAGTTTTCTGTTCTCCGTGAACGTTTAGCACCACTCGCTAAGAGTTTAAGGAGGAGTTCTCCGTGAACGAACAGGGTAGCTGGATAAAGGGTTACCGTTGAAATGAAACTTCACACAAAATCGTCCATTTAACTGTTCGTAGAGAACAAGTTTGCCACAATCATTTGCCACTTTCCCATCCGCTCCATGCTACTTGGGATCTATCCACTCTCAGAGGAGAGCAATCCTCTCACAACAACATGGAGAGATGCTGACTTTCCTCCATTTCAGTAAAGACCTGTGATTGTAGAATGTAGTTGCAGCAAAGTGTAGACAGATAGCAGAATGCACACAGCACAGACTGCACTGTTTAAATTCAACATTTAAATGTAGAATATTTTTTTATTTACTTGATTTAAAGAAAAACTGATTTAGCTTTGTTAAATTTTATTGCTGCTACTTTGCACATTGGTTAGAAAATGACAGGAAAAATACATCGGAGTTTTATTCTTTTATCTTTTGTATTAGCAGGAAAGTTCATTAAAACGGTCTTTAATGTTATTCAGCTTTGTCTTTTTTTGTTAGTTAGCAAGTGCATAACAGAACCTCAAGCTAAATTTAAAAGCTAAAAGCTATGTAAAAGTTATTTGGTAATGCAGTGATTCATAATCCGAATAATCAATTATTCGTTTCAGTAATTGATAGAATATTCGACTATGAAATTAGTCGTTTGTTGCAGCCCTATTCTCCACAACACATTCTTCATGAGAAAATGAAGAAGAAAAGAAGAACAAGAAGAAGAACAAAGAAAAAAATCCTAGCAAATACAATAGGGTTCTACGCACTGCATACTTAAACCCTAAAAATCTTAGCAAATACACTAGGGTTCCTGCACTACGTGCTTGACCCCTAAAAATAAAAGTGTATAATCTTGAGACACTTTTACTTTTACTTAGTGTATAACAGATTCATGAACCTGTTGATATATGCATGCATGTTTACACACTCATAGAACACAAAGATAAGCCACTTCTGACATACACATCATCTCTTATGGTGCATGCAATAAAGAAATGTTAAATCACTTTTAGACACCAAGCTCCTCTTCGACCTGGTCTGTAATTCAGCTTACGGAATGTAATTCAGCTTACCATAATTTTAGCATACTGAAGTTTCTCCACTATTAGCTCTCAAGCATGTTTTTCCACTACGCTACCCAGATGATGTACTGCTCGAGGATATAACCACTGACATAACTACCTGGATATTCGTAATAGCCCTGGAATCAACCTTTACATAAATTAGTTACAGCAAAATAAGATATTTGTCCAAATGCTGCTGAGCTTAGTGCAACCCTGAAGCTTTCTTCGATCATTTTAAGGTGGGTTTGCTTGCTTTGTTTAATAAAGTTAACTTACTGCATAGATAACATGTCTAATAAAGTTAGTCTCAGCCGAACAATCCGCTGAGCATCGGTTATTGAGGCTTCTTTGTGGTGTTACACTGGATATTATTCAGTCCAACAAACTCATATTACTAACTACGAGTGTAATGAAAATGAAATGACTTGCGAACGAACGAAAACAGGTGTGTTCAGAAACCACACAGGATTACCACACAGACCAATCCAAAGCTGGCATTTTTAAAGTTTATTTGTAGCTTTGGAGATGTAAAGAAAATCATCCTGCCCTCTTGTCATTATATGGGGTTGCGCAGGCTCAAGTCTTGACCAAAATATAAAAGGAGTAGCCAACAGTTGCTAAGCAGTGATGGAGGGCTCAGGAAAACAGGACGGGTCTTGAGATGGTTCTGATTGACTTAGTCTGTGATGTTAGCAGTCTAGTTGCGTCTCTGCCCTGTGGCACAGCAAACGGCTTGTGTTGTACACAGGATGCTGTACAGTATACTACTAATGAAAAATAGCATGCAGTATACAGTGTATACTGATGCAATATAAAGTATGCTAATCTCATTAATCTCATCACAGTCCTTTTTAACCATCTCATTGCTTTTATCATTTAATGACTTAAGTGCAAGACTCTAAACGCTGCAATGTGACAATCAGACATGATCAGAAGAACTGCACTTCTACAGCAACTTCCATGTGTATCAGCATTATTATGTGATTACAAGCTAGTTACACTAGAAGGTAATAGTGTAGCATTCACATATGGAACGTACAAATGATGCATTGGAAAACAAATGAATCGGTACACCACTATTTTTTGACTGAAAGAACTGTATATTGAGTAAGTGAGTGGTATTTCACTTCGCAAAACTTTTAAAAATTCAGCAACTCCTGATCTGAAACATCTGAGAATGTTCAGGATGCTCCCAATTTCCATCTGCAACCTTCTGCGAGATCACTACTGCAAAAGCCAACTGTCAGTAGCAATTTACTAAAAATATATTCTGCAGCCCTACCAGACACTGTGCAGGAGCAAATAAATGTGTTTGGGATTCTTGAGCTATGACCTGCATATCTCACACACAACTGACACACACAATTGCATTTTTAGTGAATAAATTTATAAAGATTTGTACATGGACACGCACAAACCTTGCCAATTTTAATTGGACAATTCATGTGTTCTCAAAAACCCTACTGAAATTATTTCTAAGTACTGTAAGTCAAACTGCCATAACCTCTAAATAGTTCATCTGAAAGAAGTGAAAATACTCCTTAAAATTACTTTAAACCCTTGGAATTCCTATGCTGTTGAAGCGTTAACTGAACAGACTCAAATCACAAAAAACACAGGCAATCAGAGCCAATAACTAAGTAACTTGAAAACACTGTCCATATTACACAAATGAGACTTTGATGTTACATGATTGGACTTACGGCAGCAACAGTCAGCATGTCAAACACTTTAGTGCAGTATCTCCAAGCATTGGCATTTCCATACTTAGTCTGGCACTCATCTACAGAAAGAAAAAAAAATTAATGGAAGGTTTAAAAACGTGAGAGTGGTCTTTTTTTAAACAATACTCACCATAAAAGCCATACACTTGTGTGATCTGCCTGCTCTCGTGATTTCCACGCAAAAGTGTGATGCGGTCCGGCCACTTAGCTTTAAGTGCTAGCAAGTATGTGAATGTCTCTAAGCTGTAATATCCTCTGTCCACAAAGTCACCCTGTGGAGGGAAAAACAAACACAAATTAATTTCATAAAGAGTAAAATATGCACAAGGTACTCTTCCATGAATAACCTCAAATTGGTGAAACCAGAAAAATGAAACAATATGCAACATTAATTTAAAAATCAGCATATTAAGTGCAAGTCCAACAATCTAGGAATTTAAGTTCAGTAAGGGCACATTTTATTTTTATTTTCAAGTCTCAAAATAATGACTGAAAGCCAAATATTGCTGACATTCCCCGAGTGACCATACCATAAAAATGTAGTTTGTGTCTGGTACTTGTCCTCCCGTTCTGAAGAGTTCACATAAGTCATAAAACTAAGGAAATATTTAAGAGACACAGTTCAATATCAGCATCTTGAAATCACAAACAATTAGGCATTACAAATGTTACTACAACGTATTGTTAGCACCTGTCCATGGATGTCACCACAAACAGTGACTGGAGTGGATACTGGCTGTACATTTGATTCCTCTAGAAGTAGGTCACACACATAGTCACACAATCTCTATCAAGACAACAGAAGGAAAAGAAAAAGTTAATTTAGGCAAATATGCTAAACAGAGTACTTTGCTGCGGGTTAATCATCATTTGGGTGGATACATTTTTAAACAAATGGGAACATTAACGTGTTTAACCTTTGAAAATTACTTAAATGAATTTCAATAAATCTATCGTTACAGCAAACTGTATACAAACAATGTACTTACACTACTAAATTAGAAATTAAAGGGCTTGATTCTTTACAAAGAAAGACTATCCTTATATTCTAAAGCTTGTAATTGGTGTTGAAAAACATTATCAGCAGAAAAAAAAAAAGTTTCTGGAGTGCAGAGCGAGACTGCTGCTATTTGACTGCTGCTATTTGACTGCTGTCGTTTGTATGGTCACTCTTAGATGAGGAAGGTGACTAGAAGGTGCATCAAGTAATTTTATGCGAGTACACTAGATTGCAGATACTGCACCCAGACAGCCAAATACTAAACGCAAGCTAGCTCACTATAGATTCTATAAAACTGGCATTATCAACTTTTACTGGTTAACCTTTCACTTCTAATTAAAAGCTGAACGGATTATACTATCATAATGTTAAACAGCTAGTATGCAACGAAAGCAAAAACTACCAATCTACTGTAACGTTAGATAACACTAGCTAGCTAGTTAACACTGTTTATTTTGCAGTTCGTGCTAAATGTAGCTGCTTTTCTCCATAAGCCTACCTCTAAAAATAACGTTACTTCGCGCGTACTGCGAAGTAATTATAAATTAATGCAAATGTGACAAAATACGTTTCACAGTACTTTTAGCTTGCTAAACTAGCTAGGTTAGCTAATATGAATTCGCTTAGTATTTAACTGTTAGCCTAGCTAACCCTTACTAGCCAGTTAGCACTGGTGGCTTGGTCTTCTTTATCTACAACAGAGACGAAACAACGTTTTAAGACCTAAGGTTTTGTTAAGCATAACAGTACGACGATACTCACCTTTAAATCATTCTCTGGAAGATATTTACACTGTCTCGCAATTTCAACATACTTGTCCAGGTCTAACGGCGCCATTTTAAGAACAACAGCTCATTGCAGGCCAGAGAGGAAGTGAGGATACGTCATACACCGGAGAGGCTGATCTGAGATCGGTTAAATCGAAGCTGCGTCCGAAACTACATAGCTTACTAAACTATACCATGCGCACTATACTAATGAATCTACTAATGGTGGCGTACTACTTCTTACACATTTTTAATTAAGATGGTATGCGGTATGGGATGCAGATCGGTGTGTGGATTATATTGAAATTTAATTACAACGAAGAAGAAGCTTTATTATATTATGTTGTACTCAGGGGAAAAAATGGTCGAGTTTTATTTGTCTTCTTTCTTTTCTTTTTTCCGCATTTCCATTTTTGCATTGAAATACACATTAAAATATTACAAGTTTTTACAGTCATAGATTTTTAATGAGTCAATAAATGCTTAATTCTAGCATTTCTTGTATTAAAAACAAAATTTAAGAGCTTACACCTTTGTCCTCTCTTTTTCTTTTTGTTAAAGCTGAAAGAACAAAAACACTCAAAATCTATACATTGATAACAGTACTTTTGATAGTTGGAAATAAATATAGATATCTACCTAATATAGGTGTTTACTTTGCATTTACCCATACTAAAGAGAAACTTAAATCTTAGTTCAATTTATAAATTTATTTAAATTTATTGATACACCTCAATTAAATTTTTATATACTGTATAGAGAGCAGGAAAAAATTCTCTAATAGGTGCATTCGATATACAGACAAGCAAAAGGGGAGCTTCGCCTTTTTTTCCAAATTTCTGCATAATTCAGTGGTTGAATTGTACACAATGTCATTCAGACTGTCGTCTGAGCTTTTATATGTAATGTTGATAATGGTAAAATAGTGGTATAATATTTTAGACCAAACAGTTATCAAAAATATCATAAAACATTTTCTCAGGCATCAGGTAGCATGTTCATAGCCATTTCATCTAACAACTTTCTATGACTTTTAGAGGTGGATGTTTGGTTCCTCTCACCACTGTGAACCATTCTGATTTTGAATGTCAGGGCCAGCTCTAGCCTTTTGGGGGCCCTAAGCAGGGTTTTTGGGGGGTCCCCCTATCTTTTTAGCATATGTACTGTAAAATTAAAAGCTAATTTATAACAACTACCACAAGCTGTCTAAATTATATACATGTATAACTGGCCAAATCTGTATTGCTGATTTGGATGCTTGTTTGGGATTCACATTTAACAGGGGTTAACATTTAAATTATATATAACCTTCTTAGCATTGTCAATCCAGGGGTCTGTCTCTTGCCTACCTAGCTAATTGTTGCTTACCCAGCTAAGCTTATTTCAATCTAACCCTGTTGGCAGTAGCAACAGCATTGTTTTTTCCCATTGTAAAATTGGCTGTTGGTCATAAATGCCACACTTTCATGTGGACATACCCATGAATTAATCACATCTTGAGTATTTTAACTCGGGCTGACAAACATAGTTGTTAACTGTTGCTGTAAAATGAATCAGCTTTGTGGCTGAGTTTGAAACTTATTCAGGAACTCTAAATTGAACTTGCTTCATCAGACAGACCTCAGATCAACTACTTTATGTTGTCCAAAATCAGTCCCAAATAGCACACATCATTGCAACAGAGGGATGCTGCATTCCACTACAGCACTAAAGACTCTTGATTTGTTTTCTATTTTTAAAGTTTTTACTTGTGAAATATTTTAATCCTTAGCACTCCTTTGTTTTTCCTTTTTGTTGGAAAAATTTATTTGAACGTCCCTTGAACTCATAATACCTACTCAAAAAGTAGGAGTTTCTCAAGAGCTTTGACTTCTCCAAACTGTTAATCCGTGATCTGTAATTTCAACCGGGCAGCACCCATAGAACAAGAAGCAATGGTGCATTTCAATATTTGTAAACAGACTTTTTGTTTGTATATGATAGACTATTTGTGTATAATGTCAATAGGCACATGGGGCTACATGGATGATCGTAAGGTTAAGCAATTCTGTGCAAGATTTTTGATCAAATTGCATGCTTTTGTGTCATTTTTTGACTCTATATGAGCAGTGCATTGCCATAGCCTACATCTATGTTTTAAACAACTGAAGCACTAACTAAACAGCTCTTTAATTCAACTGTAAACACTCATAAGAACTTTTTATACACACACTGCAGCCAAACAAGCACTAGCAATCTGTTAGCAGACTTTTTTTTTTTTTCCGACCTGAAGTTGCATGACCTGAAGTTGCATGAACGCTTTAAGGTGGAAAGTAGGAGATCCCAGTTGGCATGAAATGCACATCGTTTTGATCTTACATATTACATATGCTTTAAACTACTCTGAATTAAACTACACATTTGCCTCATCCACTTAATCCGAAAACATCACCTTTCAAACTTTTAGCAATTGCAGAACAACTGTAACATTTTAAAAATACTTGTATTTGCAAAATTGTCAAACTCAGTAGAATACTTAAAATTCTTAAAGCCTGCAGTTGTGTGCATATTTGAAGTCATAATTTGCATTTAATGCTGTTGCTCCCTTTGGTGCCTGGAGAATATATTGCTTTTCCTTCCCTAGGCAAGATGTGTTATGTCAAATTTCCATATTTCCTGTGCAATTTTGGAACATACATATAATTGCTTAGTTTTAGATAATGAGATGTTTAGTTTGAAACCATTGTATTTTCTTTATTTCAATCATAGAAAGAAATAATGACATTTCAGTAAATTTGAGACGCATTGCATGCTTCCTCAGGCGATCGTGTACAATATTTCCAAATTTATTTAAAATCAGAGGAAGATTGAAGGATTTGTAGCCCCTTATGTCAGAAAAGCAAGGCCGAACAGCCCCCTCCCCCCAAAAGACTTATTCTTGTTGTTTTTTTTTTTTTTTTTTTTTA
>JAILXH010133889.1:7285-17364 GCA_023558415.1 Piaractus mesopotamicus
AAAGAAGTGAGAATTATAGTGAGAATTGTGGCTAATTCGGACTGACTGTAAAAAAGATCTTGTTTCTGGTGGCAGTGAGAAATCTCAAAGAACACATAGTAAAAGCTTTCTTTTGTCTAGCGAGCACCATGGTGTGATATTTACAACATCCTGCTACTGATGCAGCCTTGGCCCTGGGGGAGTCAAGAGATGAACACGATGACATGACAGCTAGTCCTTTGTGCCGTCAAGAGATCAGTTTCTACACCATGTCTAACACACCACAGTAGATCTGAGAAAAATAGCTTCATATCATTCTACAAGGAATGGATCCAGGATTCAGGATTCCTCATCCTTTTTATAATATCAAATTTAAAATGTTCTCTAATTGCCAAATAGTAACCGTTAAGATTTTTGGCAAAAAATGACAGAACAAATGCATATCAATTCTGCCTGGACCTGTCTGGAGCTGGTTTTCTGAAACTGGCTGAATGAGAGAAAAGAAAGACCAAGGAAAATGACTTATTGCACATGAACTTTCCTGTGTGGAAAGGAACCTATGGTCTCTAAAGTGTGGCTGGAACCAATAAGTACTGTTCCAGCACTAGGTAACAGGTTTGTCTTTGGTGTTATCATCAGACACTGTGGTGGAGTATGCTATGACTTTTATACTGGTGTGTGCTGATGTCATGTGGGTGCCTCAGCAGTGTCTGCTTCATCTGACAGTATGCTGTATTGGTATCCATCATAGTAAAATTATCTGCAGCTTCTTTGCGCACTCTTGGATTTGTGGTGAACCATGTAGACACATCATCTGCAGCAGAATTATCACAGTTAGTGAGCAGAGGATTCCTGGAGACTGAAGGGCTGCTAGTCTCTCAAGCAGGTCATAGTCTGGACAACAGCTGCTCCACAGTCTTAACGCACGGGCAGAAAAGAGCGGAGGGAAAGATGTTACACGAGTGCTACAGACTGAGTATAAGCTCTGCTATGATAATAGCAGTACACAGATGTCTGGAATGCTATAATGCTAGTCACAAACTGTGCAGGAAGCATTTACAAGGGATCACATACTGCAAAGCTGCCATTACAGCAAATCAAATTACCCAAGAGAATTATGAATGCTCTTTATCACTTTCCGAACCAAATGTAAGCTGATAAAAAGAAAACAGACTCAGGAAAAATGGGAAGCATATCTATTAGTATGGAACTGGACATGGGAAATAAACATATATAAATAATTGCAGCAATTGATCATGCAAGAAGGCATGTCACTTCACAGACTCAAGTTTTTGCTGAGAAAGCAAAAATGTTGATGAAGTGATTCCTGAGAGTGGCGTTCAGGTTATCGCTTCCCCGAACCAAAATAGATGGTAGCTGAAAAGATACGGGCAAATATGTTTTTTTTTATTGTCATTGATAGTTTTCAGTGGGATTTAAATCGGCTGATTGTGCTGGCTGTATTGTTACCTGAATATCCTAAAACCGTTCATATAGCATCTTGCATTGTGTTTGTTGAACATCCAGTCATATTTTATTGTTTTTTCCCCTTTCAGTGAACAGATGAACAGAAGAGATAGATCCCATCAAACAAATCAAAAAGAGCTGCTAAACATATGTGATAAGAGCTCAAAAACAAATAAATCCATATCATTATAATATTTTAGGTCATTCCAACATGGGTAATTCAAGGGCCACTTGAATTAATAGTATAACTGAAGAATAATGCTAAAGTCACTGATCTCTGTTGCCTGCACTTCTAAATGGATAACAATCTATTATTCTACACGATTATTAAGCAATGTTTTGAAAACATTAACCCATTGTGCCTCTGTCAAAACAAGACTACAAATAATGGAATAACAATGTTAAAAATTTAAAAATCACTTCAGTAGCTAAACAAATATCACTATGAAGTTACATTCTTTAAGCTTTATTTATGTCCTTTTGTGTTAGTTGCTAAACAACTTCACTCTCTCTGCTATGTCAGGTAGTAAAATGACCTCAGAAAAGTTTACACACTGATGTGTAATGACAAAGAGAGAAAGGCAAGTTTAAGCTCACTGCAATTTATAAGTTTATAAATCTGCTCAAGTTGATTTTTATAACTTATGCATGTTGGACAACAGGACCATATATTAGGGCAACACGACACAACACCTTCAACATCTTTAAGACATAAATGATTAAACATTATGTAAAAATGAAGGAGGCAGCTTTGATTGCGTTTTAATTTTCCAGTACATCCTCAAACATAGTCAGGCGAGAATGAGAGAAAAATTCTTCATCACCAGTAATTTTCAACTCCTTAAATATGTAACTGTTTTATGTAAGCATATGACAGACCACAGGCTCACCTGAACTCCTCTCTGTCAATATATGGAAATATGTCAGGCTTTAGGGGTTGCCTTTGTGCCACAGGAGCAGGGCCTGAGATTACCTGAAGCTGTGGGTGTGATTGAGGCTTCTCAGGGTAGGGAGGCCTAAAGAAGGGAGGCCGCAAAGAGCTGTAGAAATAGCCAAACATCCTCATCTCTGCCAAGGCACAGTCAGGGTTTTTGCCATAGAGGCCCAGCTGTCTAAATGAGGCACTAACTGTAAAAGACAAATAGCAAAATAGAGAGAAATATGATACAGGAGGTAAGAAAAGCAAATTGGTGTCAGTGATCAAGTTGCAGTGTCCTTCTCCAGAGTGAAAGACCAAGGTCTGTCCACAGATTTTATCCACTGAAAATTAGAAAAAAAGAAACTGGCATTTCAGGTAAGACACTGTCTAGGAACAGGCTTTTTTTGTGTATCTTTCACTTACTCTCATTATAAAACTGCAAAGAGGCAAACAATATAAGCATTTCTCTGCAATGAAAACCATAAAATGCAAATATTAGGTAAAAATGTTTTTTCAACAATTAACCCTGTAGTGCCTCTTCCTAAAAAACATATACGCTACATGCTTGAATGACTATAAGCCCTTGACATTCACCTCAGTAATAATAATGGTGTTCGAACAATTAGTACAGAAGTAACAGTTACAAAGGGTGATTGCATCTAAGAAACAAATTTGTCTTTAATTGATCCTAATATAATTAATATGAACCAGTGTTATTTCATTAAGTAGGCTTTAAATGAAAAATTAAGTTACACCAATTGATGATTCCTTTAGCCTCCTGAAAAAGATAGAACTGAATATCACTTAGCTGAATTTCACAACAGCTGCAAGACAAAGAACCTGGTAACACTCACTTGGAAACAGTGCTTGCCATTCACGCTTGTAGGCTGACACTGGTCCACACTTCACACCATGCAATGAACCCTCATGTGTGCAGGCTCTCTGCCAGGCTGCCTCCTGGGACAGTGCAGGGTGTGGTACTGGCCACAGCTGCTGTTTGGTATCTGGCACTGGTTGTGTTAATGCCACACTCTTCTTCCCATTATTCACACAGTGGTGCCCCAATGACTCCAGCTGCATGGACAATATTTCATATTCTGGCCTGTCAATTCAGTCAACCAAGGGACCACGATTTCAATGACTAGCATTGACATTTAAACTTCTAAGAAGATTATCTTTAATTAAACCCCTCTACGTGTATTATTCTGGCACAGAACAAATAAGAAAGCAACTTATCTTAAAAGCAGGTACATCATTTATTTTAAATGATATATCTTTGGTGTAAAAAATGCATATACTCAAATTTATACTACTGTATTTTTATTATTCCTAATTGAACTGACAACATCATGTGATCTACCTAAATTCTAATGTGGAATGCCTAAGAATGGCAAAAAAGTAAACACAGTAATTCTCACTGATTGAAATGAAAAATAAACCTGTACCAATTTAACAAATGGACTGCATCTTCAGTTCAACAGCCTTGTATACGAGCTGACCTTAGCAGGTAAGTGATTGGCTGATCGTTTTTGGTCTTCCTTGACAGTAAGTGCTGGTCCCTTTCTTGATGATGGGATGCCATTCAGGAGCTGACAGGCCTGTTCCACTATATCCAAGTTCCTGAGTAAACTGGCTCTTTGCTGCAGTCCACGCTGCGTCTCCTTCTCCTCCTCTTCGGCATCAAGCCCCTGCTGTTCCTTTATGGCTGCTGGGCCTCTGGGAATGTGTAGAGTTAAACCTGGGAGGAAGTGCTGAGACACAGCACCCATAGTAAAAATAACTGCAGATGATGACAATTTTTTGCTAAAGAGTTTCTGTCTTTAACATAAAGATTTAATTCACAAAACTGTATTTGTGGCTGTGTAAGACTCACAGAGCGGCAGTTTGTGTCAGAACGCATGGATTTTGGATGACCGTGATAGGGTTTTCCTTTCTCTCCAGCAGACTCTCCCTGTAGGCCCAGTTTACGTCTCTTTCCCTGTCCCTGCTTCTCCTGCAGTTCCTGCAGCTGCTGCCTGCAAGTACGCTTGCACACCAACACACACACGCACACACACACACACACACACACACATACCAAACCACAGCAAATGCACCACTCTAGGTAAACAAGCACTTCACATGTCATGTTTGAGTATGTAACGTTCCCAGCATGTTTTTGAACTGAAGTGTGTACATCTTTCTCTACCTTGTGCATTTCTCTCGAGCCCGAGAGGCAGCAGTCTCCTGGAACAGCGAGCTGCAGTGTTTGAGGTACTTGTCATATTCCACACTGTCTTGGCGGGGGAGGATCCTTCGGAAGCCTCCCAGGTGCTCATCTTCATACCTGAAGGCTTGTTCCATTCTGCGCGCCTGTAGTTCCTGCTGATCTCTGCTCCTGAGGAATTAGGATCTCTACTGCAGACTTGAATACACCCAACTTTCAAATACATAAAAGTCTAAATTGACCCATCTGGGTCTTCAGTATGGATATTCACATATTTCCATATTCTAATCTGTCTACTTAGAATCTCTGAACTTCTTCACATTTATCTCATTTTTTCCATAGTTAGGCTAAGTAAGTATATTGTTGCTAATTTAGCATGCAGTTGTAAGTAAAAGTTTGGAACCCTTTGCAATTATCTAGATTTCTGCATTATCAGCTTCAAAAATGTCACTGGATCTTCATATTTGTCATAATAATAATTAAAGACAATCTTATTTAACAAACGTCAAAAACGTCAAACAAAAACTTTCTGTAGTTGCTTATCAGTTCTATACATCAGTTAGGGGGTATTTCAACCATTTTATATACTATATTCACTATGCAAAACTCTTTCAGTTCATGTGTAGTTTCTAATGTGTTGCTTGAACGACCCGCTTCATGTTTCAGATTTTGGTGTTGATTTTTTTATGGAAGTGGTAGGTCAAGCCCACACCCAAACTAACTGGAACGCCCGACTTTAATTATTCTCTTGTCAAGCGTTTATTATCCTAGAGGTTTACACACTTTTTCCATCAATGGTTACTCAAATTCTTCATATTATTTATTCAATAAAGATAAAGGAATCTAAATAGGACATTCAGATTTCATTCAGAAATCAGACAACTTCCGAATTCATAAACTCTTCTATTTCAGCCACTTCAGGCCTAAACAAGACATTTCTAACACTACAACATACCTTATTGTGTGATTTTTTTTTCTATCAACTGTTAAAACATCTAGCTTCCTAGCATATCAAAACTTATCCTAACTTTTTACCTTTGGATTCAGTTCAGTGGTGCATACTTTAACACATGCCTAAAACGGCTGGGAAGTCGGTTTCTTCTACACTTATGACTGGAACTATGCTTGTCTGCTAAGACAGTTAGTCCATGCTTGACATAGAACATGCAAATATGCAACTGCTTTTCTCTCTGTACCGGTCCTCTTTGGAGGCCTGCTGAAGCCCCTTCTGTATGTGACATCTCTCCTCTTCACTGGCCTTTTGCCTGTCACAGGCTCCCAGATTGACCAGAACCAGAGTGTCATATAGTAGCTCATCCTTCACCTCCCTGTCAAGCCGCGAGTCTGCGGTGAAGCTGGGTGAGTGGTTCACCTACACATACACAAAACACCCACAAACATAACCATGTACATCGTCGTTCACAAGACAAAATCTTCATTTTAGAATGCTGCCAAAATTGCTTGAAAAAACATCTTTTACATTAACTTCCATTATAAGTTAGCAATGTTTTTTCTGCTTTTGTAAACATACGATTTTGGAGAGCTTTTGTTCAGATTGCACTAGACATTCAAAAAAAAACACTAGATATACAATCTGGTAAAAATGTACTATATTGATATGACGGTGGAGATTCAACAGCATCACTAATATGGTTAAAATCAATTATCAAATACAATAGTATGTTTTTAGATGTGAAGCATCTGATGTACCTGGCTTGTAACTGAAAAAGAGAAATACTTTTCTAATGTAGCATTATATAAAAAGAATGGAGACCCCCACAGCACAAATGGTGTGTTATCGGCAAATATTAAAGTTTACATACTTAGACATGTAAGTGGCCCATTGCTTTTTCAGTGTGTCGCCCTGGAACAAAGCATAATAATAACAACCAGGAAAGATAGCACTGTAAAGGCTAGCTACAGAGAGATGGGGAAAAAATCTCTAAAAAGCATTTTTGGGGGGTTGCATGATAAAAAAAAAAAAACAAGTTACTTACACATGGTGGGGGAGGCCACTGGGTGGGGCTGGTCTAGACAAAAGTCTAGGATTGAATTTAGTTCCCAGTCCAGCCCCGCTTTATAGGTTATATCAAGGTGATTTACAGAACTTCACTTCATTCTCAACTTACAGTTTAAACCTCATTTTTTTTTCCCAGAGCTTCACTGCATGCATATATTCAAGGATGCGTTGATGGAACTTAGCTGTAATGTATGTGCTCTTTTTTAAGGCACCTTGAAAAATGACAGAAGGCAAGGAAGTGACAATACATAAGCAAATTATAATGTAATCCACTATGTGTAGCATGTATGACTAGCCACTTCATTAAGCACACCTCCTTATATTTACACTCTTTGTCCATTTTATCAGCTCCACTTACCATATATGAGCACCTTGTAGATACAGTAATTACAGACTGTAGTCCATCTGTTTCTCTGTATACACTGTTAACCCCCTTTTAGCCTGTTCTTCAGTGGCGAAGACCACCACAGAAGTATTATTTTGGTTGTAGATGGCTCTCAGCACTGATGTAGTAGCGACAGGTTAGTGTCTGTTGCAGTGGTACATGTGTCAGAAACAGCAGTATAGCTGGTGTCCAAATCTTTCTCTGATTATGATGCTGTCTGTGTGATTTTAGATGTCCACAGCTCATAAAAACATCATTGGACATTACAAGAATGTCACTTTCTCACTTTATTCTACCCCAACCTACATAATTTAGCAGGACTATGGTAATGTCTACTGGCAAAAATAAACGAACACACCAAACAAAACAAAAAAAAATATATTAACAGGGTACTACATGCTGGTGCTTCACATCAATGACACTTTATGTCCTTGTTCAGCCAACAGCTGTCTTTAGCCTATCTTAGGGAGAACAATAGTTTGAATCCTATGGTCAGGATTCAAAACAAAAAGCTTGGTTTATTGCTTTTACTGTGTATGTTACACTTCTGTGTAAATAGTTTCTCAAGTCACATTTGTGTACTTTAATTTTGAATCATCCCAAAATAATCAGACGAAATTGAATCATGGTAAAAGATACTTTAAACACAGCGCAAAATTCTAATCAAAATTCTAATTACTCCCACTTCTCTTAGTTACTGCTGTAATGACCATCAAAACTTTCATCTCAGGCTACCTGGTAGCATCTGTACACTTATGTTAAAACATAGACAGGAGTACCTGGAGTCATACATGTTTAAGAACTAACAATATGACTGTAAGCTATTTTGGATTCTAGAAATCATGTTTACATCAATCAGACCAAGAAAAACTTTTTAGCAACTGGAAGATAAAGCGGCAGGTTTTCAGGTCTAATAAGCTTGAACTAAGAACTAAGAAAGGTGCCCCTTCAGATGAGCTAATGCTAGAGCTAACACTGGAAGTAGTCGGGGCATCTGAGGAGAGACTGAGGAGAACCTAAATGGAAGCAAGTTTAACTTTCATGAAACCATAGAAACAAGAGTGCAGTAATATTTACACAGAATGTTTTAATCCCAAATGCATCATCCTGACCAATCCATCCTGTTTTTAATATGACTATTTTATCAAGCCTCTGTCAACAGCTAACTCAGCTGATCTTAACATTGTTCTATAACATTGTTAGAAATCACATTAAAATAGGTGATGTCAAATACAGTAATCCAGATAAAGTTTATCTTACTTTAATGCTAGAGTAAATCTGTCTGTTATTAGTTTTGAAGCTGAGCTAAAAATGTTGATCTTGCAAAGAGTTTATTCCAAAACTTTTTCAGCTTCAAGAATGAAATAAAAAATAAAAATGTCACATCTTTTTCCTTCTCTTGGTCTAATATTTTTGACTAATTTACTGCCACAGTCATTCTCATTACAGGTTTGTTCTGGGGAGCACTGTTGATGTTTTTTCTTTGCTTGACAGAGGAAGCAGCCCTTAGAGACTACTTTGAATGGCTGAACAGTGTGATAACCTTTATTTTGCAAACGGTTAATTGTTACCTAAAGAATTTTAATAGTGAGGTCAGAGATTCACTGTGAGGTCAGAGATTTCCACCACTAAAACACCCAATGAGGACACACCACCCACAGACACACCCTCAGCCCACCTCCAATAGCCATGGTTTGAGGCGATGGTCCAGCATTACGTCGAAGCCCAGCAGCTCAAAGCAGGCCCCAGCTGGGTTAGCTGCATGCCGGGGGAAGCAGGTGTGGTAGTTGTGACGGAGTAGGGACTGCGCTGAGATCAGTGCTTTAATCACCACATCTTCAATATCTGCCCATAGCTTCACTGTGTCACAGTTCATCTCTTCCAGCAGGCGCCTCAGTGTAGACAGTTTCCTGTAAAGAAAACATCAGACTGGAAAGTCACTTGCTACCGCTGGTCAGGCACCATCAGCTGTACATAAGGGGCATGGGAGTGTGACTTTGCCTTCAGTAAACAACTTTTTAGGATGACTATGCTAATTAATGACTGCATGGAAAGGGAAGAGCTAATCCTAGAGCTTAGCAGGTCTCAACAGAATAACAGATAAGCACACCGCTTGAGTGTCTTAGTTGAACATGGATGTTCAAAGACTTTTATTCCAAATCCTGGTAAGTCCACCCGGGCAAATGGATAGGTTACATGTTTTGTTCATCGTTTTACATTATAGTAATTAAACCGCAGGGTTATGCTAGGTTGAAATAAAGGCCTACTTCATTCTGTCACCAAATGACAATTAGATCAACAAAGCTAAACTTACCTTTTGCTACCTGCATTGTCATCTCGCACAAAGTTCTCACTGTTTTTGTTGATTGCATAGTTAGTCAAGTGCATGCAAACATCACGCTGAAAGAGAGAAAAAAAGTGAGAGAAAGAGACAGCAAGAGATGAATGCGTATGATGAATCTATATGGTAGCTAATATTATGCTTTATGGGGCCAGTAAATATCTACAACTGCGGTCTGTGTACACTGTAGCTTTTAAAAAACTGCAAAGTACAGATATAGACAGTGACGAACAGTGTGCTGAAAGCTGACTGTCTCACAGCTGCTGAACCTCTCAGTGCATAAAAAAGTGCATAAAAAGTACTGACATTCTTTACTGCTGATTAGTCATTGTTCTTCTTCATACATCTTCCTTTATCTACTTGGAAATTTGGGCTTTGGCCATTTCCAGAAGTGACCCAAGATCTATTATTAGATTGCCTTCAAAATAAAAAGTGACCCTTGATTTTTCTATTATTCCAGGTACCTTAAGGACAATAATTAAAATCTACAATAAACAGTCCAATTTATAATGTACTAGGTTACATATTAAAAAGCAACATAAAGCACAGTTTGTAAATTTTGTAAAAGTGTTTGAATAACAAGTTACAACATTACAGCAAAACTGGAGTGAAATAAATAAACTGGCAAGTGCTTCACCTATTTGAGAAAAAAACAAATAGGGCCTAAATTTATGACCTTCTCAAAATGTCTACAATGTACAAGCTTTCAAAACATTAACCTTTTAGGTTCCACTTAATTTATTTGTTTATTTATTTGATTTT
>JAILXH010133939.1:0-19777 GCA_023558415.1 Piaractus mesopotamicus
TTAGCTAACTTAACTGAATTCTGTGGTCAGCGGTTTGTGGAAATTGTCTACAATTTGTTTTAGAGAAAATGTCTCACATTCACAGGGTTTAACTTGACTAATGTTACATCCTCCCTCACTCTGCACAAAATACCACGCTAATCTACTTTTTTTAGTGGTGTTTGAAAGCATTTGCAAGACGTTAGCCTATAGCTGATGTTAAGTTAGTCTGAAGAGGGAAGCCTGAAGAGGGAAAATTAAGGCATCTGTTCAGTGGTGGTACTGCATAATGTTGTGCAACACTGATGTGGTGCTGGCGTCATTTTCAATTTCATTGAAACAAGTTGTAGTAGATGACTTTGCTTGTTGACTTTGTAGCTTAACGTTATCTGGTTTTATTGGCATGTTACCTTGTCAGATCTGTAGACATCATTCTAGTGCCATAGTGGTTTATGTAAAACATATGACAGTGCACGGCAGTGTCCCTAATGTAGTATTTCATTGTTGTATGGCTTCAGAAAAGGAATTACAACTTAAGAAAATATTGATGAGAACTTGTTTTTGAAGAATTTGGCAGTGTTTCTTAAATTACAAGCAAAATTATTGCTTCCATCTTCTGTCATTTAGACAATCATTGAAGATATGCAGTCAATGTACAATGTCAGTCAATCACATTTACTTTTTAAGCTGAATGAAAAGTTACACTTGGGTTCCAGAGGCTACCATAAACATTGTAATTAATGATCTGAAAGCAGCAGATCTCTTCGGGGCACGGAATAGCCAGACATTAAAAACAGATCAGCAAAGAAAGACAGTGTCCAAGAATAGCTTTAACTATGTCGAGCCAACTCCTGTTTGTCTAGGAAAGAATGATGCTGGGAAAGAGTGTTTTGCTCAGGATGTCCCAGTAAAATAAACAATCAGGGCTCTTTTTCAGTGCACATCTGTAAAGGAACGGCATCATAAAATACATGGATGTAACCAGTTAAAGGAAGTTATCAAAGATGTGTGGGATGATGAAAACATTGCTGAAAAATTCCTTGAAGTTGGGAAGTCATCATTAAGCTTAATCCTTTAACAGGATGCTTTTAAAGTTGTAAACCCCTCTGGATTCTGGAAAAAAAGCACAAAATACTTGCCATATATCTGACACTTGCAGACCTATTGCTACACAACAACTCAAGCACTGATCATATGCAACTAGTACTTCTCTGTTGAGAGCAAGTTTTTAAGTATTTTGGTCAAGAATTGGTCTTGAGGTGTTTGGTGAATGACCATAAAGACCTTGAGAACAATGGCACAGTTTTGCCAGATGGACAGGACTGCAAAGGAATCCTGCGTGCCATTGCTGGTGACAACCCCGGGTCACACAATAATGAAGGTGTTCTTGAAAATTTCAGTCTAAGTGTATACTTCTGCAGATACTGTAAAATTGACAAAGTTACATTTCATATGGATCCTCACTTCAGAGCCACATCTCACACAGCACAGTCATACAAAAGCATGTTCAGGACCTTGAAGATGGTTTAGTCCATAGTGGAGGCATCAATTTGGACTCTGTTCAAGGAGCTGCCTTTCTTTCATATGTGTCAGCCAGAGTTGCCTCCGTGTCTTGGGGATGATTTGTTTGAAGGTGTTAGGATTTTTGGCCTACACATACTTTGATTTATCATGCTTGTTGTTATCAGTGAGGGCCACGAAGGGCTTGTGATTAGAAAGATTGTCAAGACAGTACTCCACAGTAATTCAGCAGTATATTTAATGACTGAAAAGCATAAAGCATTGTCTATTCATAACATGGGTATTTACTGTCTAACGCCAATTCAGGGATGCTATTGTTGTGTTAAACAGGACAATCTACTTGATATGACAACTGTAGTGCTTCATCATTCCTTCCTCTCACCATAGGAACAATGACCACTTTGTTAGAAGACTTGATGGGGATCATCCTGTGGGCTCTGCCAACTATTGATGAAAACACTGTTCAGAAGTTGACAAGCCAGCTAAAAAGCTCTGGGTTGGAATCGATAGATGACCTTCAATATGTAAGGCAAGAAGACCTTGCTGACCTACTTTCTATCTTCAACAGCAGAAGCTGGATGCATTTAAATGGGTAATTGCTGAACAAAAGGAAAAAAAATATATTTTATGTGACCATAATATATGATCGCTAGAATATTTGGTTGAAAATTACAGTTTGGGATTAATGCAGAAAAATTAGTGCAGAGAAGAGACCACAAGAACACTGATTACCTGAAAGGACCAGGTTGTCATGTCTCCCCCTCTGGGAAGACCTGATGCTTTCAGGTAATCAGTGTTACAGTCTTGTGGTCTTCTCGCAGTACTAATCTTTTTGAATAAATCCCAAACTTTAATTTTCTACCAAATATTCTAGCAATCATATATTATGGTCATTGTAGCACATCATGTGCTACCCCGGGCTCCAGGAGGTTGCTGGAGGCAGGGTTCACTGTCGCAGCAGCCATATTCTTTATTCACACATCAAATAAATAAAACCAACTCAACCAAAACCTATGCTAAGCCGGCCACTTTCCACTGGCTTCAAACAAGACTTTTCAGTCCTTTTCGCAGCTCGGCCTGGATCGAACGTGAGGTATGCCTCGCGTCTTGCCTTCGCGCCTCTAGTGGTCATCGCCGTCGTCATCCACCAGAGAGGGGTGTCCCTCGGCGGTGTTCGGGATTCGCACTCCGTCCCCCATG
The DNA here is from genome assembly GCA_023558415.1 of Piaractus mesopotamicus. Lineage (NCBI taxonomy): Eukaryota > Metazoa > Chordata > Actinopteri > Characiformes > Serrasalmidae > Piaractus > Piaractus mesopotamicus. Next base: position 2,701 of record JAILXH010133939.1, read on the forward strand.
CACTCGCGTTCTCTCCCTGCTGTCCTCGCGGTCATCATCTGGCCTGGGGGACGTACGCATGTCATACCATGTGTTTTAATTCAGGGGCAGCGTCCTTCAGAGGCTGCATTTGAAGGCCGATTGCGTCACAGCGGCGCGACTAGGCTGTCCCATTTCGAAGGCTCCTTCTAGTGCAAGCTTATGACCACTCTCTCAAAGTGCACTGAATTTAATTATTCTAATTGAATAAATAAATAATTACTTGGCAATGTAATTTTATGTGTTTTCAGTGTTGTTGCAACACCTTCTAATAAAAGAAATGACAATTACAATAAATTTCCTTTGGTGTATATAACAATTTGACAGTATAGGACATGTATGGAGTTAACTTTGTGCCAAAAGTTTCAAATAAAATTATAAAATCCACAAGCAAAATATTAAGTATCAAAATGTCCAAAATATGTTGCAAATACAAATGATGAGTTAAATCAAACTTGATTTTTCAAAAATTTGGAGTGACAGGTCTTCTGAACACATAGCCACAGCCACTCAGTGGGCCGTGACCTGCATCAAACATAGCAGAGCACTTCGTACTGAGTGTAGTATTGGCAGAGAAGGTTGCACTGACATGTCCGACCTTATGAGTCCACATAACCCTGCATTCCACGTCTCACACCTCAGACCATTCCTTTGTGGGAGCCAGCCCCCCACACCACGTCTCATCACCAGCATACACAGTCCATCGCCTCTTGGACTCCTGCTGGATACGGGTAGAATTAGATTAGCTGGATAGCCTCACAGTGCACAACAAATACTGTACTGAACATGGAGTGTGATATTAGCAACATGTATACACATATAACATATAAGAGCATCTCTGCTTCTGAAAAAGTTCACTGTGCAGACTAAATATTAGCAGATTAACTAGCTAGCTAACTAATTAAGCCTAAGTATGGTTATCTTAAAGAATGATTGATACTGTGATGGGAAAAAGCAAAGAATAAAACATAAAGGTAACAAATATGGGATAATTTTAACTTTTCCAGTGACTAAACCTGTGCTGCTTGCTAGATGTTTTTGGCTTGTGGACTATGCTCAGCCCAGCAATGACACTGAGGTGTTTACAAACTCCAGTAGCAGTGTCTGATCCACTTACACCAGCACAATACACACTAACATGCCACCACCATGTCAGTGTCACTGCAGTGCTAAAAATGACCCACCACCCAACAATAACTGCTCTGTGCTAGTCCTGACCATTGAAGAACAGGGTGAAAGTGGGATAACATAGTATGCAGAGAAACAAATGGACTACAGTCTGTAATAGTAGAACTACCAAATGCTCCTATATGGTCAGTGGAGCTAATAAAATGGACAAATAGAGTGGCTGGTTTAATGAAGTGGCTGGTTGGTGTATATAAAGTAAATATAGGTACACATAAGAAAACCATCAGAACTATTTTGACCTGTCATTCCTATCAGCTTGGACAAACAGGCCTACCAGCTCTGACAATTTAGCCAAACTTGTCTACCAGCTCTCATTAGCTGGCCAAGCTGGTCATCTAGCTCTGAGCAGCTAAACAAAGCTGGTCCACCATCACTGATACTACCAGTGCTAGGAGGGCAAAGGGGCCACCCTACCCAGAGAGCAAGGCCAATTGTGCTCTCTTGGACTCACGGCTACGGATGGCTGTAGCATCACCAGTGATCAAACTTACAATCTCCTGATGATGGGTCCATCGCTTAGATGGTTGCGCTTCTCGGGAACCCACCAGCTCAGCATTTAAGCTGGTTTTTCCAGCAGGGAATCAAAATAAGCTAAAGTTAGCCTGCACATTTTCCTTAGTTACAATCTCATTGCTAGCTACATTATTGAATAAACTGTCAAGTGAAAACTATGACTATTAAAAATAAAGATTTACCGTCTTATTATCCACTTTGCCTCCAGTTAGTGTCAGGAAAGCTGTTCCTTTCAGCTTGAGTTGGCTGGAGCTGTACTGAGCTCCATTTTCAATTGAGTCTGCAATAAAATGCTTGGTACAAACTCTTGTAGTGTCACATTATTCCCAAAAAAAAATGAGCCATTTTAATTTGGTCTTGTTATTTGGAATAGAATATAGACAGTGACCTTTCTCTCTTTTGCATCCAAAAATGGAGCATTTCTAAATGAGTGACATGTTCTAGTAGCTATAATTTTTATCCCAGTAAAGTGATGTGGGTCGTGTAAAGTATGGGAGGGTCAGCTGATTTCACAGTCCGTGAATATGTAATATAAGTTAGTTTATGAATTGTAGTCAATAGGCGTTACGTGTGACATCTAAGATCACGCCAAATAAAATGTAATTCCTAAACGGTGGTTAGGGGGCAGTATACTAAAAAAATTTAAATGTAGTGGTCGTTCTATGCACTCAGCAGTTCCTAATGAATGTGGGCTGAAAAGAAGTATGAAGATAATCACATACTTCCTGCTAATATAACATTTTGAGTAAGAAGATATATATCAAAATTTTCAATTGTAATGTGGAAATACTCTATTGGACATTTTAAAGGGTTTTTTTTTACTGATCAAAAGAAGCTAAATCACTAAAATAATAAGGTTACACACTAAATACCTAAAGCAGTTTTCTTTTTAGAGGTGCTTCCATCATTGATATTAAACTAAATAGATTTAAAAACATGTTAAAGAGTCAGGAGAGGCATTCTGCTGTAGACAGTGCTTCTTGTGTAGTTTCAGGAAGAAGTGAAGTTTGCTGCAGTAAGGTGAAGTATCAGCACTCTCGTATTCAATGGTCCAACAAAATAATGTCCATTTCTTTTGAAGGCAAAGACCAAACAGTTCCCCTGTCCTCCTTATCTGAAGCCAGCTGTAAACCATTTTTTGTTACATTGAGTAGCTGTGCACAGAACACCTGTTGGCCACTTAATATAAATATATAATATAAAATTATATATCACTGAGGTGGTGCACCTCTTGTCACTGGGGTAGGACCCTCAAGTACCTTTACTTAAGTTACATGCAAATACATGCCTTTCTAATGGAAAAACCTTTTTTAATGTATACAATTGGACTGACAATGTACCTCAGTTCGTGCTTCCTAACTATCATTCCCAGAAACTAGAGCATAATGTGGAGAGCACCGTAAGCACAATGTGAAGGTTTTTCTTTATCCACTTCACTTGTTTCTTTTTTCATGACAAGACGATATTGTAGTATTTTTCATTTGGCAGGCTTGTTTCAGGCTTCTTGATATCTATTTGTGATGTTTATTCTGTAATTCTGATCATTCTGAAGCTTTCTGACTGAAATTAGAGAAGTACTGATATTTGGTTTGTAATGCACAAGCAGAAAAGTCAAAAAGCCAGTTAACGTGAGCTAACCCCAGTGAAATTCAGTTTGTTTCAGTGGAGAGGCGTTACTGATTCTCTAAGGTGACCTGCAGTTTATTTCAGAATTAAGCTAATGCTTTCAACATCAGGTAGATTCTTCTTCAAATATATATCCTTACACCCATCTCCTCAGTGTATGTGGTAAAATATGATAAGATTTCATGTTTCTCCAAAAACATTTATTGTTTTATTTGCAGAATTCCACCTCTAGGATATAAGCATTTATTTAAACCACAGTTTAAGTGTCTAAGTGCCTAAATGAAATTAGAGCTTGGCCTTCTGAGGCCTTCTACATTCGTATAATTTCTGATATGCTGAAGTTGAAATACTTTGTGATTATGATCACTCAATTATTCTGTTACTGTGTTATAGGAAAGAACACAGGAATGTAATTACAAAGACCCATTTACTCAAATTTGAGTGTTACCTTGAAAGTTAATAAAAAAAAACTCTTGCTAATAATAAAATGATTTTCTTTATCTTCTGTGAAGAAACAAGTATTTGTTAATATATTTATTTTCACACATGGGGTACCTCTTGAGTTTAAGTGAAAGTGTAAGAGTGCACATCCACAAAGAATGGCCATTAATTAAATCCTTCTGCCTGTGGGACAACAGCTTTCTTTGCAACAATTATATTCTCCTTGAATTTCCATTTTAATAACAACTTTGTTGATTGCATTCATGTCAAGCATTAAAAGATTTGTAATTATGACATTCACTGGTGCATTTTTACCCATGAAAATACAAGTTAAGTCTTTCCTTGACACTTGAAATTTCCCTTTTGCTTTAGGGAGGCATTTTACCTTACCTCTATCTCTTACAGCTGGAATAGGTTTTCTGTTATTTCTGGCATGATTTTACAATTTGGAATCAAGGCCTTGGCCCTTAAGGCCCATAGCTCCTTTACATTTCTTAGGATGTTCAAAGGCAGACTGTATTTAAATCATAACATCTTAGTATCCTGTACATAAAATAGCCCTACGACCAGAATATAACAGAATGCAATAGTGTTAAGACTTTTCACCTCTGTGTTATTTCCTGTTCTAGGGGCAACAATGTCAGACCCTTTCAGTCTGAACATCCTGTTGAACCGCTGGGCCAACACTAAACAATAGTGCTCTTCTTTCAGCATTACGGTGTTTACCTAAGAAACTTGGTACAGTAATACTTTTGTGCTGCACCTTTCCATTTCAAGAGAGGAAAAAACAGCTTCAGCAATAGACTATACCCTTGTGAATACCTGGGAGAAACAGAGGAGAACATTACAAAAGGTAAAAGACACTCATCCCACATTCTACCAAGAAAACCCCTTACATAATCAGTTCGAACATTTTTTTTTCTTCATTTTTTGTTTTGTTGAAGGGATAAACAGTGTAGAGAGGAAAGGGGAATCAGTTCAGGGTTTTCTTCTTATTTTTTCATGTTTTACTTTTTACTATATTTATTTATGCTTGAAGCTAATAAAATGTACAACCAAAATTCTACAGGAAAGTGTAGATTTTTTTTCATTCTCATTCTTGCCTATTCCCCTTCCTTTATCATTATTCCCTTTTCTTTTGTTTTAGTATGTTTAGAACACCAATAACAAACTTGAATGTGTTATTGTGTATCTCAATACAGCTCAAAATCGAGATCAGAAAGTTAGCAGTTTTCCTTGGTGTAACCATATCTTCTTCCAGCAAACAGACGTTTTAAAACAGTTAAGTGGAATTCACAATCACTGAGTTAGTTACACCTGTGATACTTGTGTGGAAATTGGCTTCTTTTGACTCTTATTTTATGTGGCTTTTGGGATTATTAAACAAGAACAATTTATATTTGACACTTGTTTTATGGATCTCATCATTCTGATAATTAGAGCATAGATTTGTGAACTTGTGAATCTGGCCACTGTTTTTATTTATTTATTTATTTATTTATTTTAAACTGGTACCTTTTCTATCTTTTCCTTATAATTTCAGTTGCTCAGACCAACATGACAGAATAAGCAGCTAACATTAGCATAAGCAGAATCTCTCAGCTGTGTCACATGTGCTTGCTGCTCCAGCAGAAGTGTCCTTGCATAGAATCCTCAAGTATCTGGCTACCATGGCAACCCAATGGGCCTGGTTTCTAGCCTAGATAAAGCACACACATGCATGTAGGCAAGTGATTAAAACCTTATAAGAATTTTTTGATGCAGAAAAGGCTGATATTGGTCAGACCACCCCCTGACATACAACTGAAAGAGGCTGCACTCCAGCTTTCCATTTCATGTGTAAAACCTGCTGAAGGAATAACTGAGTGAATGAAAGCTAATATAGGGTGAGCATGCCTGGAGATGTCTCTGAAATACAGAGCCACAAGACTGCAAAACTATGAAACTTCAAAAGCTGTAGTCTGAAGGTAGCTTTCCATAATAGATACTCTCAATCTTTTTTCTTCATCTGATTGTGCTGCAATCTGGCTTGACAATGGAATTTATTCTCGGACTGTAAAACTCATAAATATCAGCAATGACTTTAATAACTTTGAAGAAACTTGCTCACGTGTCTGTTTTTTTTTTAAGTAAACTTGCAAAGTAATTGTAAATCATTCAGGTTGCATGGGAGCTTAGTGGTGTTCAGTGTTACATTATTCTGCCTCTACTTTTCCTGTTCTTACAACAGACTCATACTGTGTCTCAAATTGAACTACTAACTAGCATACAAGCCACTTTTAGTGCAAGAAGTGTGGGACAATACAGCTGGATGTAGTGTAGACATAAAATGTGGTACGTTGCACACTATTTGCACTCTGTTTGCACTCTACAGCTATAAGCTGTGGTACATAGCAGAAGGTGAGTTGCCAGAAGAGTCTGCAGCAGTTTGAAATTTCAAATGGGAGTTAACTTTGCCTTTTAAATATCTGCATTTTTGTGTGATGTTATTTTCACTAATTTCATAATGATGACCAGGCATGTTATCTTATCTAACTTTCTGTCCTGACAGGTACATTTGCTTTAGTCACCAGACACTGTAAGATAAAGCAAATCAGCAGGGCTGGGTCTAGCCTTCTGGGGACCCTAAGCAGGATTTCTTGGGGCCACCATATTTCTAGCTAATGTACTGTAAAACTAGAGGCTAACTAATAATAATTGCTTCTAAGAGTTATCTAAATTATATAAATTTCTAACTGGTTAGCTATTGTCTATTGTGGCTAATTATTGATGATTGGATGCTCATTTGCGGTTTTAATAAGTTACCATTTAAATTACAGATAACCTTCTCAGCATTCTGGAACCAGGGGTCTGTCTGACAAGCAGTACTGTTTGCCTACCCAGCTAGCTTTAAGCTTCATTTCAGTTTCAGTCTAACCCTGGTGGCAGTAGTGACAGCATTGTTTTTTTTACAATTATAAATGCTTTACTTTCTATATATTTAATGTAATCTCTTTTTCCTTGTTTGGCAACGGTTTTGACTCCTCATGTTTCACATAATTGACTGTTCATCTTAAACACTTTCATGTGCACAATGGATTAGTCATAGCCCTGGATTAAAAGAGAAAGTTGTTAACCACCGTTGTAAAATGAGTTAACCATGTCTGTTGGGTTTTGTGACACTGAAACTGCCTGTGTAAGCTAAACCTAAAAAAAAAAAAAAACCCAAACAAAACATACCTTTATCTTTAAGCTTTTTTCTTCTGTTTTTCTTTTCTGTAGTTTGGCTCCAGATGTGTAATAAGGAATGAAAATTCTACCTGGTTAGACTTCTTGGCTTCCTGGCTTTCTTCTTTATGTTTTATGAAATATTGTAGCTCTGTATTCTTTCTATAATGTGTAGTCAGACTTCTGTATGCAACAAGAAAGCTGTTATTGTCCAGATATTGTTCTTCAGGAATTTGCTATGGGGCATAGTACCTAGTTTGTTAGTATATGTGTGCATGTGTCTGTCTGTCTTATTTGGCATATGAGACACAAGATACAGTGTTTTAAAAGTCCCGCCCCTGACTAAAAACTGGGTGGGACACAGTAACATCTACTGCCTCACCTCTTGTAGTTTGAAGCTAACTGATTGGACTCTTGATTAAGTCACTATTAGTCAAAATTTGATTTAATCAGAAAATGATATTTCTGGACCCATTAAAATCATTATTTTTTAGCCAGAAATGTTGTGTTGGAGCCTAGAACATGGCTTTTGGTATATAGAATTGGTAAACTCTACCTTTAACTTCACTTGCATTCAGCAAGAAAGCCAGTGGTCATCTTATCACAATAAGAGTCCCATATAGTTTTACTGTTAAATGTAAGGTTACATGATTTAACTGAACACTGAAATATATTAAACAGTATACGTATTTATACTATTACTACCACTATTAATAATACGTTTTTTTGTTATGGTTAGTAGCTGTGATTTGTGGAGAAAGAAGAGTTGCTAACAAACATTGACTGAGATGTGCTTAAATAAGTGAATGTGGTATATAGTTTAAAATTTATATGTAGGGAAAAAGGGATACCTTTTCCCATTTTAGTTCACAATGTTTGGTAAAATGTCAGATGAAATATGTTGTGTAGTTAAATACTCAGAAAAAAAACAGGACACTTTTTTCTCTGCATTTTTAACTATTCCCCCTCCCACCTCTTGTAGAAGACCACAAGGTTAGTGGTCCCCAGGTAATTTGCATTTGAGACCCTCACTATAGACTATACCCTATGCAGAACTTTTACACTGGAGTGTCAGATGAACACTTCTTTGCAGCATGAACCTTTTTTCTATGGTGAGAGCAAATGAACAAAACTGTTTGTAAACTTCAGCAGACAGTGCAGCATAGGAGCTGAATGGCAATTGTGAGTGTGTCTACAAGCCCAGAAGAAACAGAAACAATAAAATGTTGGGAACAAAAGAGTAGAATAAGGGCAATGTGCAAGAAGCCGGATGTATTTTTTTTAAGTTTTTGGGCTAATCCAGAAAGCTTTTTATTTCAGTAAATAAAAGAGGTAAAAGAGACCAAAGCACAGGCAAAAAAGGAAAAAAGAAAAAAAAAAGACTAAGAGACCAAACATGCAAAAAAACATGCCAAAAAAAAAGTCCATAATGAGAAACAAGTGCAGATGATGATCAATGTACCTATGGTAGAGAAAAAGAACTGAATTTCTTATATTATACATCTCTGCTTTTTCTTATTACAGTAACTACAGAGACAAAGCTGCTCTATTTATCTTCTTAAGAAAGAACAAAGACATTTGGGCCTGATCACAGTGCAGGGCAAATTAGATTTGCCTACAGTTTAAGTCAAAGTGCTACAAAGTTTGTGGAGAGTGACTTAAGTGCATTGTTGTTTTAGAACAAAATGACAAGGTGATTCAGAAATTAAGTGCAAACGAGTGCAATTAGGTATTCATCTAGAGGGGAACCTGAAGAGGTGTTGTCCGAGCATTGCTTTAGAAAATGAATGACTGCGCAGTACTGTGTGAAGTGAAGATTTAAACTGGTATTTAGTTTTGAAAGGTACAGAGGTAGTGAGGAGCTGAACCTTTTGAAGCCTGGAATGTGAGAACCAGAGCTTTGTATCTGATTCTTGCTTCTATATGAAGCCAGTGGCATGATCTTACCAGAAGAGTTGCATGGGAGAACTTTGGAAGGTTATGGACCAAATGAGCTACAGCACACTAAATGCTCTGTACATGAGAAAAAGCACATGATAGAAAGCCTGCAAGGAAGGAACCGCAGTAGGCAATTTGTAGCCATTCATGCCCAGAGATCTGATTAGAATCAGATTGCTCTCACATTCCAACAGCTATGAATACATGTTTAGAAGTAAAAATACAGTCTCTGGCTCACCAGGCTCTGTAAAAAAGTTCTGCTAAAAAAAAAATAAGAGTAATCATGTAGCCACAGAGCTAGCGAGTTACAAACCTGAGTGAGTGAGTTCAGATAAGAACCATTGTGACTGTTGGTTAATTCTTCAAAAAATTGCAAGTTCTGTCACTCATTCATGTCGGCCTACACTGCCAAACGAAATTTTAATGAAAGCAATATGACTGATCTAGAGCAAAAACAAAACACTGGAGAGAGCTAGAGGAGTTGAAGTCTGATATTAACCTTGCTCTATAAGTGGTAGATGGGTAATCATCTTGCATAGCTGACATTCTGTGCGGCGGAGCTAGGAAACTTTAACAAAAGAGGCTCTGGGCTCCAAGATGCTCTGCTACTAATAAGGTGTGTTGATGCTGGCTTTTGTGACTATCGATTACAACTCACTAAGCATTTAGAAGACACATCCTATGCAGTACACGTGCATGTGTTTTGGGGGCAATGCTTAGGAGGGAACACTAAAGGGAGGGGCTGTATTTGTTTGGCTGCTAACATCCGCCAAAATTGTTGACCCCTCCTTTAAGCCACAGTATTTATATAACTACATAATTATCCCTAATTAATCAGTTTGGTACATTTCCAAGCAATGTTTAGTGTGGTTTGCAGACAGCGGAAGCTTTAATCTGGCAAGCCTTTCAAAAAGCTGGTGTGACGGTGCTTTTGGACACTTTGTGACCCTGTTATAAACATCTCCTGCAGATGTGCAGTCATCTTTTTGGAGAAAGTTTTGCCTCACAAACTATTCTCCTTACTGTCTGGGGGCAAAAAACAATGCATACACAGCTTCAGTTCTTAGCTAGATAAGTAACATACAACAGTACTTTGAGTCATATAGACTAGTATTACACACAACACTTTGCAGCCTAGAACGGCACTCAAGCAAGCAGTTGCAAAGAAAGCTAGTCTAAGCATACAAGGGCAACTTCATTTCAACTTCAGTCACAGTATGGCTATGCTATAAAGTTGAACTAATCAGTCCCATTTGTTTGACAAAGCTCATCAAATATTATGAACTGTGTAACAGAGGTTAGCCACACAAGGAACATTTTCTGCTCATAATTAAGCACCTAGTACCAATTAATGGTCATTGTATTTCTATGCTAACCAATGTCATTCTATTTTAGTTTATATTTTCCTGTGCCAGCTTCTGGTTCACAAAGTGAATGGAGCACACATACAGAGTAAAGGAGGTTCCAGCACAAAACTAGCTTTGAATATGTATGTTATCATTTTATATATTGTTGTGCATCAAAGCATCTGTGAACTGAACATTTTAGGGCCTGCATTTAATTAATACTTATTTCATTTTGAAGTTTGGCTTACTGTGAGTGGGAATGTAGACTTATTAAAGTAGGAAGAAATTAAGTTTGAAAATTGTAAACCAACGTCTTGCTAAGGCAAAAACATAAAGTAGGGGTGATGGTGTGCTTGTCAAGATTGTTTGACAGACAACAAGCCTATCACTAGCATGGCTGAAAAGTCTCCCCAGAAAACTCAAATTAAGCATGTGTCACATATGCAGAGAACTTGCAAGCGAAAAGCAGTTTTGTTAAACTAGACTATGTTTTGGCCTTAGATGATATGACTGAACTAGTGATACAAGCTGACAATAAAAAGCAAGCACACAAAAAGGACTTTACTATGCTTGTACATAAAAAGAGGGAAAATAAGCATTCATAATTTTGTTTTTGATATTTAACATATTTCCAGTGCATAGATCCACTTCAGATTTACACAAGTGATGTATTTTGCTTTTGTACTTATTTAAACACAATAATATAATATTATATTATTTATAAACATGAATGAAGTTGTAATTACCAACAGCAGCTTTGCAAAAAAGGACTAATGTTGTCATTATATGTTGTATCTGAATATATTTTTCCCTATACATTTTGTTTCATAATATATTTTTGTTTATGCTTATGAAAACATACTTTTTAAGTTCCCATATGCGAAGCCAAAAGACATTTTGTGTGTAAATTTGAAGTGGATATATGCAGTAGAAGTATATTAAATAACAAACAATAAAACTGTCTAAATATGTGTTTTCTTTATATACTTTACATATTTTTCATTTTTGCAGATTTCAGTCCTGAAATCTGGGGGGTGCTTCAGCATTTGCCCCATCCCTGGTTGCAGTAACTAAGTGAAAATACAAATATTTGATTAAGATGTCATGCTTGGAAATGCTTGAACCCTGGGCATTTGATAAAAGTTAAAGGAGCCCTATGATGTCATTCCCGTTTTTCCCTTTTCTTTGGTATGTTATAGCTTTTTGTGTATGTAACTGGTCAGCAAAATTACAATTACAATTACAAGTAACTCACTCCCACAAAAAAACACTTTTCTCAGCTGCCTGAAATGTTTTTGGGAATTCCAGCACCATTCCTTTGTTACAAGATGACGCAATCTCATAACACAGTCCTTATTGCTCACCTACCGGAAAGCTTGACATGCCCTCATACAACACACAGCAACTACTGGAGGCCAGGAAGAGTTTGTTCAGTTTTGTTGCCACGTCGAGAAGACACTGACCTCACTTTCGGTATCGGACTCTGGCTCAAACTGATACGCCAGAACTTATGCCATTGGTAAAGTAGCCACAGAGGTTTTTACAGCTGCTCAGGAGAGAAGAGTGTGCCTGCAGACTGCGAGACAGGAGCGGAAAGTGTAGAGGAAGAACCTCTCTGGAAGTTGAACAATCAGAACAGATTGGGCAAGCTGAACAATCAGAGCACATTAGGCTCATTGGGAAGGAGGGCGTAAAGACACAGGAGTGTGGAGGGTGAATACAGATGTACCGTAAGTGAAAAAATGTGTTTTTGGAACATTGAAGAATGTAAATGTGTTCTAGCACACCCCAAAAAAATTATACAATTATGAACATTAAAAAGGCATTATATATATAACATATATAACATTAAAAGCATAATAAATTCCCTTTAAAGTAGATGCATATTGTTATCAGATAAAAACTGAGACTGCAATGCATTTGAGAACAGCATAATTTTTTTATATAGTCTCAGTCTCTTCTGAATAGCTCCCTGCAGAGAAAGAGGTGAATGCAACTGGCCAGGAATCTGTGAGACCAGCCATGATGAAGTGATTGACTTCCTGGTACTGCTATGATACAGAATACTCTAACAGAAGTTCTTTCTGGAGGACGAGGGATAGATCAACAATATGCTCAAAGAGAGTTGGCTAGTGCATGACTGTAATAACCATTTGCTAACCTTATCAGCATTTTTCAGCTTTGTCTTTATTTCAGTCTGACATAGAGCACTGGCTACTCTCTGTAACATTTGAAACATTTTAAAACACAAATTGAGCTGATGGTATGCTTGTCAAATATGGACCAACAATTCACACAGTATTACGTTATCAGACAAAAGTATTACATTATATTTGGAATAAATGTTCAGCTTGTAATATATAATAAATACCCATTACTGTGAAAAGGTATTACATATGGTAAACATGAAAATAAATTTCCAAGAATGTAATAAAGTGTAAAATGTAATATATAAATATAATTACCTTATTGCTTAAGACATTAGTTTATTATGCAAGTTATTACATCAATAATTTTAATTATGTTTTTGACCAAATTGGGTCACAGTTTCTTTTCCCCACTGAAGAGCAGTTAAATCAGGACTAGAAAATGCCAAAGAAAAACTACTTATGGCACTGCTTTGGCAATGGCTAACTGGCTAGCTCTGCACGCTACTGAACATGTTTGCTTTCGACCACCAGTCACTTCACTTTGCTCTCTCAAATTTGAGACATTGCCCTCTGAACTTGTTGGAATCAGACCTGTTCTGGGGTCAGGCAGGCTGTTAGCTTGCTAAGCTAGCACTAGTACCATTCTACTAGCAGTGCTAACCTAGCTTGCAGGTTACAATATCGACACACCACCGCAGAGGTTTCATTTGGAGAATCAGTTAAATTAAGCATGAAGGGATTGGAGCCTTTTTTAAGGATATTTCAAAATTAACATTTTGCATTTCACTGACTTCTGCAATAAAATGTTGAAAAACAGGACCGTCTCATTCTCAAAAAAGTGCAAATCAAAAAACGTTGCAGGAATAAAAAAAATGTTCTTTACTTATAATACTCATTGCCAAAAGCAAAACAGATTTGATGTCTATTTTTTTAGTGACAATGGGAATGAAGCCTTTTAAGGACACAGTTGCAGTTTATCAAAGTTAAGCTTAGTTAAGTTAAGCTAGCCAGAAGATCTACATGCCAATTGTTCTTGGTGGGCGTTAAATTTTGAACCTGGTAGGAATGTTAGACAGCGCTAGCATAGTTAATTTGTTGGTTGCGTTGGATATTTAATTAAACTGGGTTAATTAAGGGGTTAATTTCAAGAAAAAACTGTTATGTATTGTGGGAAAATAAAGCTGACTGCTTCACCTTCCTTTTTTTTTTTTGTTGTTCTCTAAGACCTTTGCCTCCTGACAATGAGTGTTCTGTCTGCTGGCTTGGTATGTCCCTAGAGAAACTGAATCCAATGATTCGTAACTGCATATAAGCTGCTTTGACCAAATTAATTAGTCTATTTTAATACGTTTTTTTTTTAATGCAGCATCAAAATTATATGGCAATGACTATGCTTTTTTGTTAATTGTACAGAGTGATTTATTCTGGGTGGGTGACCTCCCTTGGCTATGACCCTGGATATACAGCACTGAGTATAATTAGATAACCATCCAGAAGAAACAATGCTAAGGACAGTTTGTAAGCTGCACTAAACCCAGGTGAAATTGCAATTGGATCAGTCCTTTTATCCTCCTGATACTTGATTGATCATTTAGTCCTACAGAAAGGATATTCTGGGTTTTCTCTATTTCTCAATAGAGACCTTGACCCCAACTTGCTTCTGTGCTCCTGTACTCCGAAAAATTGAAAGTGTCTAAAAATAAGCTATTATAATTTCCTCAGTATAATAATGAAAGTGTTAAATTTTTTCTGTTCGAACAGCTATTTAGTGGGTTTTCAAAAGTATGCCATAAATATAATCTGCTAAATAAGACCTTGTTTGTCACTGTGTAAGATTATCAGGACATCCCAATGCAATTTTACATCTGCTTTCCATAACACTGTAGGAGACAGGAGAGTGACTGAAGCTAAAAAAAAAAGTGTGATTCTCATTGAAGGAGTCCAATTTTGAGCCAGAAATATGGCACACATTTCTGGTTCCTACGCAAATGTAGTCTTTTTGGCCCCGTTCCCACCTGTAAAACTGCACACCAAAGCAAACAGTTTACTTCAAGCTTCCTAAGGACCCCCTACCCATAGGGGTCCTTGGGGGTCAGTTCCGGTGGTCAGGTCCACTACTACCATAGCTGGAACACTCCTGCCATGAGTAATCAAGACAACGATAGTGAAGAGAGAGTGATTGAGTAAGAGGAGGTAGCACATTAATAGATATCAGCAAGAAGCAGACAAAGACAACACTCTGCATCATCCACTTTGGGTTAAAAAATAACGTATAAAAATCTGAATTACTTCTGGCAGAGGTATTGCACAATTTGCAAATGCAGTCTTTGTGGGCACTCTTTCCAAACATAAAACTGTAAACGCAAACTTTTTAGTCCAAGCCCCGACTACCATGCCCTCCTACTTATATTGTAGTTCACCCAACCTTTTTGCATGTAATACCTTTAAATGCATCTGAATGAAAACAGCGAATGTCTTTTCGACATGCCCTTAAGACTTTTCACTATGTAGGATGTTGTTTAGTATCAAACAATCACACACAGAAAGAACAAAAGAAGCATACACCTTGCAAAAAACTGTGTGTAAAGAAAATTACTGAAGAAAGCAGCTCAGATGAAAGCAACAGGATTACTGTCCTCAATGATGCCACAGATGACTGGATATTCCAGTGCTGAAGAGGACTACTTGGATGTTGGTGATTTTGTGATGGTCAACCTTGCAGGGACAAAAAGAGAAATGTCCATTACATTGGTCAGTTGGTGAAAATGGATAGAAATGACATTGATGTAAAATTCCTAAGAAGAATTGAACAACTTATTGATGTGTCCAGCAACAAGCTTTGATAAAACTTAATTTTAATGACAAGGATGAATCAGCAGTAGTAAAGCAATATATAAAAACCTAAAGTAGATCAAATGTCTTTATTCAAATGTAGTAAGATCTGCTTGTCTGTGTTGTGCATATTTATTTATTGAAGTTACAGCTGGATATTTAAGAAATTTTATTGCTTTTAAATATCCATTACATTCTTAAGTTAAGGAGAAAGCATCACAGATTTCATGATTTTAAAGTTAAGTTCACTGTCTGTTGAAACCGTGATAAATGAGAAAATTACTCTTTAATCAGTCTTTACAAAAGCCAGTGGCTTTGTTTTATTTGTTTTGTTTTGCAACCATTCCATTATGAGGTGCACTCGTAAAGGGGAATAACACTACTTTTTCAAAATTTCTGCATAAATAAATGGTTAAGATATAAGATGATTTGATGTGGAATGCTCCTTTCTATAGAAACTTAATGAAAACTATAGAAACATCTGGAGAGTTTAATGCCTCTAAAGCTTCCTTAAGTTATTTCATGAAATAGTTATGATTTTGCAAAGTAAATACAATGGCTTTATTGGTGTTGTAGACATCACAAGCCCTGGTTCCTGTCACCACCATTGCAAACAAATCAGAAACAATCATCTCAACCATTAAATAATAAAGATTTTTTTTAAAGTGAGTGGAATTCCCCTTCAAAGTGCCTAGTGAGTGCAGATCACCTGACAGACCACTGCCTGTAAACAGAGATGTGTATGATGCCTGTAAAACAAGAGTGCACAACTCTGGTCCTGGAGGGTAGGTGTCCAGCACAGTTTGGTAATTTACCTGCTCAAGCACACCTGATCACAATCATCTGTTAATTGCCAGGTTTAGTGGGAGTGCAGAGGAACCATCAATCTCTGCTGTGGATACCAGCCCTCCATGAGCACTCCTGCTGTAAAACATCATCTTGTGTAGAAAAGGAGTGAAAGAGAAATTCTAAAGTTTTTGCATGCTGGAGTTCAGAGAAACAAATGGCACTGTGGTGCTGCACTTGTCAACAGAAGGAAGCTAAAAGTGGAAGTACAGTTATACTCCTAATAAAGAGTCAATTTTAAACAAGGATTTAATGCTCACTACAATGCTGTGCAAACTTCTTAACTGTCTCAATCCAGATGACCACATTAGTCATCATATGTGAACAAAAGAGGCAAAACAGTGTAAGTATCCTGTTATCCACTGCTATGGGAACTGATCAGTCAAGTATTGTCTTGTTGTGCACACCCAGCTGTGCAAATCAGGTTTTTTCGGTTTTCAATGAGGTAAGGTGTGACCATTTGATGACACCTCAATATATTGCTTTCAATCCTTTCATCTCTACCCCACTACAATATGAGTGACGTCATTATTGACTGGAACAGTTAAAGAACTCCAAGCTTAAAGATTAAACAAGGTACTGTTATTTAACTTACACTGTTATTAGTCTCTGCATATCAAAGTCTGAATTCTAAAATTAAGAGCAAGGAAAAATTTAAATAGTCTCAATGTGTGCAAGAACAACTGGTTAAACATACAGCAATACTACAACCCCATTTCCAAAAAAGTTGAGACGCTGTGTAAAATGTAAATAAAAGCAAAATTCAATGATGTGCAAATCATTTAAACCCTGTATTTCATTGAAAATAGTTCAAAGACAATAAATCAAATGTTAAACCTGAATAATTCTATTGTTTTTTGAAAATTATATGCCCGTTTTGAATTTGGTACCGACAACACACACACACACACACACACACATCATCTAAACCGCTTATCCTACTGGGTCACTGGAGCCTATCCCAGCTGTCAT
>JAILXH010133939.1:46195-70797 GCA_023558415.1 Piaractus mesopotamicus
TGAATGAGGACCGCAAGGCCCCCCTGCGAGGAAAGGACCTAAGCACTAAACGAGAGATGGTGGTCCAGTACATCTCTGCCACAGCCAAATCTGTAAGTGTACCACGTCTCTTGGGTGGCTTGTCTTAGAGTAAGTCTGTGTGGAGAGAATGGGGATGAAACATATGACATTCTTTGAGACACTACGGAATAATGAGCTTAACCTGATCTGCTTTCTGCCTCTTCTGCTAAAGCCCCACATCTTTGATTGCTGCCTCCTTTATCTCTTTTATTCATTTTTTTTCTCCCCTTTACCTTTTCTCGGGTGCTTATCAAACCACTTTTGTTGTATTGCACTATCCAAAACCTTTATGTTACGGGGGGGGATCAAGTTTTCATTAGAATTTGGTGCGCATCACAGTGCTTGCTCGGTAATCTGGAACATGACTCTTTCATCACCATAAACCTATAAAAGCTGAAAAGCCAGAGCCTCACAGGGTAATCCCTGGCTTTTGGGTGGGATTCTCTCTATTCTCTTTATGAAGTAGGTCCCCGTGAGGTTAGGCTCTGCCAAAATGGCAGAGAAGTAGACATTCCTCCATATATCACTCTTCAAGAGAGGTTCAGCTGTGCTAGGCCTTTGGCCCAATTTTTTATGTCTGCCATTGTTGTGATAATTAACCAGAATTATTAATAATGATGGTAATCACACATGATTGAACTTTTCAGTGGCCCCATTACGTATGCAGTGCAAAGCATTGAAGGTTATTATTTATGAGAGCCGTGTAATCTGTTTTTAGACGAGCGTGAGAGAAGCAGAGCATAGGTGTCTGTACTTCTGCACCCATCTCCTTCCCAGCAGCACCAGAGTTGCTCAGTAGCTACGTGTCCCTATGGAAGCTGTAGACAGCACCGTGACAAGGCAAGAGTGGGCTGTAAACTAGTTTAACGTGTGCTCTGCATTCCAGGGGAAAGATGTGCTTTTATGTGATAAGAGCTGTTTACCATGGATGCAACACACTTATGCCTGTAATGTAAATAGTGTAAGCTCTCTCTCTCTCTCTCTCTCTCTCTCTCCCCTCTTAAGAATTCAGCTTAAGCAACTACAGTACAGAAATTCATACAGGATTCTTGCAGGATACAGCAAAATCAGTAGTCTTTTGTGAGTTATTCCTTGTTTGTCTTTTTTCAAGAGTAAACATTTACGTAAAGGGTTGGGCGATATATTGTTTATGCCAAAATACTGTGATTTTGCTTTTCAGCTTTAGATATTTTAACTGCTGATGATTTGTCATATACATAATTGTGATTTATAACTTAATTGGCTTTTTTGTTTGTTCAAGCCTAAAGTTGTCAAATTAGCTGAACTGTCTTGCTTCCCAGCGTTAAATGCTAGTAGCTCTCAGCTGATGAGAGAAACAGCTAAAGATCAAATAAAATCATTTTTCTCACCTCTGCCCTCTAAAGGTATTATAGCGTGAAGTTACACAGCAAAATCAGCACAAAATAATTCTGAGTTAATTTTAACACTCTAAAAGTGAGTTTTATTTTCCATGTTACAGTGTTTGTAACAAAGAAAAGAACATTTTTTCCTCACTTTACAAACAAGCACAAAAAATAATTTCAATTACGTTGTTGCACTTCAGCAGGTGCGCATCATCACAGTAAGATTGCAGACATAGTGAGCTTTGAAAGGCTCATTAAAAGGAAGACAAATCATAGGTATCATATCAAAATATCCGGTGTAGAAAATGTCCAGCCGAATGCTTTTACTTTTCAATGAATGTTGTGCATGCAAGTCATCTCTTAAATATATTGACAAAAAAGTAAAATAATGGATGCGTCTGTAATTTCATGTTTACATATCTAGAATCTAGGCCTAAAAGCCAAGAGAGCAAAGACTCATTTTACCAGAGTCCATTGTTTATGTACCCTGTGCACTGTGTAGCTCTAACCCTGAAAGATATGGTCAAAAAAATAATTCAAATATTTATTCATTATTTGTTATAGTGTAAACAGAAGATTGTGAACGTGAACAACTGTGGAAAATGATTGCGATCAGCTCAAATAATTGTGGTTAGGTAATTATAATTATAATTGTGACATACATATGTGAAAATGACCAAATGGACCAATAGTATGTTTTCTTACTGTAAATGTGGTTTCTAACCGTTAAATATTTACAATACCATGTAAGATTATTTTTGTGTAATTCTAGGACAAGAGAGTTACAAAAGTGTCAAAAGAAGATATGTCAAGCATTATCATTACTCAGGAAGCATGGGTTGATTGACTTTATAAATGCAAACATTATTAAAGCTGACTCAAATATCATCCGATAAGGTGTGGGCCGTATGAAAATATTTATTATCATGATAATTTACATCACATTATGTCTCCACATGCTTTCCTGAGCATATTGTGGATATCATCTGTACTGAAAGAACACTCCTTACGGTCATACAGTTAACAAGAATCTGGTAATCGTTGTCTATATCACATGACCAACAGATCACTAGAGGTAGCGAGAATTTGCTAAATCAGCCAAATTGCGGATCGCATGATCCTTGAGTAGGTTATGTTTGACAAAGCAATGATTGAGGTTAATGTACACATTTAAGACTTTGCTCTGCTTACATAATGTGAAATGTCATTTCACAAAGCCTTTTTTCCCCATAATTTTCCCATCTGTTATTGTGGGGTTACCCACCTTTTCTTTGTATTCTTCTTCTGTAATTTCTTTTTGGTTGGAAATTGGAATAATATGTACAACCACACACCCCTTCACTCTCTCATTCACTGTCTATCTCAGGCTGCACTGGGTTAGCCTTCTCTCTTTGCTTGGAATACGAGAGTAATTAAGAGGCGCTCTAGCTGAGAAGGGGGCTGCCGGACCAGCGGTGCTGCTGCAGGTGTAATTTAGCGAGGGTTAGAGAGGCCATGATGCGACAGCGCAAAGTTGTTACCATGCTCTGGCACACCTCCGTATTAATAACTCATATCTGCCTGAATAAAGAAGAGTGGAGTCCATCCACGCCTCTTAATCTGTCGCTAGCTCAGAGAACATGCGGGTCTGCATACAGTAGGTGATGTTTCAGAGATGAGCTTTGCAATCCAAATATTAGCCTGCATGTCTTCCTGGCTTTTCTGTATATAACAGACCCCTGCTGCATGTGTCTGACAAGAGAGAGCAGATACAAAGGGGAATGAGGATCACAGAGTGTTTACAGTAGTGTGGGCGCCCAACTTTAATCAGATTTATTTTCTCTGTTAAAGAAACCTAATTCTTAGATTTTAACCTCTCTTATAAGTATTCACAACCCATTCCTTTCCTCTCTAACGCAATTTATGTTATTAGTCAGCAGCATTGCATTCGTTTTTTTCTTGTCATTATGTCATTAAGTGAATTATGTTTATTAGCTGTTTGCAAAATAAAATCGTTTATTGGAGAAAAGGCCACTAGTAAGTTTTCAAATAATTTATTTTAATTTTTTAACGTGCATTGCTTCTCTGGAGAGAGCTTTTCCTTCTTGTATTTTCTGCCTCTAACACACAGCCTCGCTCTAGCAAGGGGCCTTAGCAGATGATGTGACCCTCACTTCAAATTTATTTTCAAGGGAAAGTGCTGTTGCATTAGCCCTGTTCATTTGAATATATGCTATGTACAATGAAAAGCAATGCCGATTCACTGCTGTGGATGTCCTTGACCATTAACATTGCATGAGGATCTCTTGTTTTTCCTCTCTCACTGTTCTGAACACTTGTCTATTACAAATATACATGAATGTCATTGAATGTGCCAAAGCATGCTTCTCACTAATGCAGTCATCTTTCTTGCATGGCATGATGATAGACATTAACTTTGCTTACTTTCCAAGCACAGATTGATTTCCTGTTATATCCAAATTGTGAAATTGTTTCATCTGATGGAAAGCACTGTGTTAAAGTAGGAGTCCTTAATGGGGAAGTAAAAGTTTCTATCTACATTGCCCACTTCAGAATTTTGATGTTGTTAATAATAATTTTATATTGTAGAACAGCAAATGAATCACTATTATAATTATTGTGATAATCAAGCCAGACAGATCATGAGACAAAGATGAATCTTGACTATCATAGTTATACAGGAAATGGCAAATAAATAAAGAAACTGATTTACATTGTGCAGAATTTGATGGTCTGGTTATGAGCACGACTTGAGGATATAAATACTCAGCTCATGTTAAGATGACATTTTCTCTGAAGTTTGTTTACAGGGCCTTCTGCATAATGGAGTGCTTCAAAGGCCATTTGCCGTATCACATGATTGCATAATTCTAGGTTTTTTCCCTCACACACACACATGCTGGACTTGACAGAATTTTTAATACAGTAGAGTACAAACAAGGCTTTTAATTGTTTACGATGCTTCCCCTCAGGCTCCTCCATGACAGTTCTTTATGTGGTTTCGAGATAATGTCTGTTCTTTTGATCAGGCTGTGAAATCATCACATTCAGCTTCACAGAATATAAACAGCAGTTAGCATGAAGGTAGCACTGTTAGTAACGTAAATAAATAAATCATTGGGTAAAAAATATAACCAATGCAGAGGCAGCTAAAAAATAGTCCACCCCCAGATCCAAACATATTTTAGCATTGCTGGCAGATAACGACATTTCAATAAAAAAAATAGATGTTCGAGCTCCTCACCCTATCAAGTACAGTGTAGCCCGCCGCCCTGCGAACAAAGCTCATTTCCGCCACTTGTATCTGCAATCTCATTCTTTCAGTCATTACTCAAAACTTCTGACCATAGGTGAGGATGAGGATGTAAAGCAGAGAGCTTTGTCTTATGGTTCAGCTCTCTCTTCTCCTCTATAGTCAGGGACAGTGACTGCATTACTGCTGCTGCCTGTCCCAGCCTGCGGCCGATCTCACAATCTCTCTTCCCATCACTTGGGAACAAGACCCTGCGATACTTAAACTCCTCCACCTGAGGCAGGTCCTTTCCTATTATCTGGAGTGGGCATGCTAATTTGATTAATCTCATTATTTGAAATAGTTGATCATGATTAATTGCATTTGTCTATTTGCACTTTTCCAATTTTGTCCATTAAAAATAAATGTTTACAAATTGTTATTATTATTAAAATTATTTGACAGCCTTAGTTTAAACATGAATTTGCCAACATTAGGTATGGAATACAGCTGTAGTACAATTACTTTTTTACTCTCACTAGACTATATTAAAAGAGCTCAATTTGGAATCATTACCAGCTTCAAAATGAGCCATCAAAATTGCAGACATTGTCTTGTATTTCTGTCTGTGTGAACCCTCTCTCTCTCCACCTTGTGTTTTGTGTGATGTGTTATAGACTGTTTAATAGAGAGGGTCGCTGTGTAACTGATTTAGGATGGTGCACTAATACTTCAGCTGGCTAGTACAGAAGATACTCTGGCCTACTAATGATTGTGCTGTTTGTGTCTTTTTGCACATTAACTTCCTTCGCTGGCCACTGCATGCAGATAACTGGGAGCAAAGTTGCGGTAAGTAGCAAATTTGCTTTTTATTGAATTGCTTTTTTATTTGTCTCTTGCATCCCCCACCCCCCATTTAGTCCTCAATATTATGGTCATTTTATGCTGATTTCATTTTCAGCATTAATATCTAATAGAATGTAATTTGTGTAGGGTATACATTTTCCCTCACAATTCCTGCATGTAAATGACTTCACTTTCAAATGAGGGATTTTCAAATGATGCAGCTTGAGAATGAACCCCTTTTTGTGCATTTAAACAGTTTTTCTTTTAAATGAATCATAGACTAACACATATTAGCATTTAAATATTGTAACACAAAGATGAGCAATAGTTTTTAGGCAAATAATCATAATCTGTGATCTAATCTGTTTATTCTAATGTTCTCATTGTGTTCATTTTTTCCTTCAGACAGAACATTGAGAATGTATCACTTAATTAGATTCCCCCTGCCCCGCACATGCTCTGTGCTGATTGAACACCAAGAAAGATACTGAGTGCATTTTCCCCCTGTGCTATAAATATGTTCAGTTTGGCAATGGGACATTTACACAACATATTTGAAAACTCATGTCTTTGTTCCAGCTACATTACAGATTGTCACAATTGTTTCTGAGATGTTCACTGGTGCTCACATTGTTATTGTCACTTACCCCACCCATACTGGCACACAAATGGCTGTAATAATCTTTATAAATATATACTGTTTCCAAGACGGCAGTGTTTCCTCATTTCACAGCTCTGTAATACGGTAATTGCAGATTTGCTTCCTCTATTTCTCACATAGTGAAACCCCATAGCCCTTATGAGGCTGCTTGTTATTTGTTTTATTTTATTTATTTGGCAAGGCTCTGTTATTGCTTCTGCAAGTGCTGCTTGTCATTAGAAATAGTGTTTTATTGTCTAGTGGAAAGCTATGAGAGAGAAGTACATGTGGTGGCTTGGAGATAAAGAGGCACAGGTAAATGTGTTATTTACGATGCAGCAATAAGTAACAGCATCCACACCTGCAATGAGGCTGGCAGGTTATGTATTCTCTTTTTTTTTTCCTTTTATTTTTTAGTGATCTTTCTTTTCTGTCGTCCGTCAACCGTGAAAAATTTGTGAATTGCACAAGTTTAGACTTTTGCCCCACTTCTCACCTTCATCAAAAACTGCGCTTGAAATCATTTCTGTTGAAGTGTCTGGCACTGTGCCTGTCAAGCCATGCCTCTCATTTAGAAGTCTCCAGCAGTTCAGAGGTTGCTGTACTTCCTGCCCTTTTGTCTGGTCTCTCCATGTGCTTCCTGTGGCTGGGGTGTGTGCGGAGGGTCATGATGAAGAATCATGTCTGAGTGTAGCTGTCAAGCCTCTTCCTGTTGCCCTCTCCCTCCCACTGTCTCTCTTCCTTTCTAAATGCGCAGTCAAGAGTGCAGTTAGCCGCATGTTTAAGGCCTGTTTCCTGGGCAGATTGATGTGTCCAGGAAGAGTGGACCAGAGAGGGAGAAAGAGAGACTGAGTGAAGCCTTTCACAGGCTTGTCTCCTTCAAGGGTGGGCACAAGGTGTCTGTCATCCTTTATCCCATCCATGAGATCTCTCTGGCACGCTCTCCTTTAAGAAACATGTAAGCTTGCATAGAGGTGAATTGGCTCTAACGGACAGCCAATGCTTCTTATGTTGCTGAGTTCCATCTGTGTCTGCACCTTGGCTCAGAGCCTCATGACTATGGTGAAGGTGATAGAGGTGACATAAGAAAACCAGACTGAAAGGAAAGTTACTGGCTAGATACCATGTTGAAGTTTGATTGATCGCAGACAGGGTAGTTTGAGTTTGAAGCTGAAGATAATGTCTTGTCTTCTCTTCAGTGGCTCTGTATTGATGAATCCCACTATGTGTGAGTGGAAGCTTGCAAGTTCCTGCACTTTAGAAAAACAGCTTACACACAGGGCCCAGTCGGTGTTCAGTCCTGGAGTCTGTACCGCTGCAACCTGACAAGGTTACATGACTTAACCTGCAAAGGCTCTAAGGACCACGGGGGGGAAATCGATAATCACGTGGATAGCATGGCCGCTAGGAGACCGCCTGTTTCCACGGAAACATGCGGGCAAATTTGGAGTTGTCGATAAAAGAGGAGGGAGATGGAGAAACACGTCAGACCTGCGGGACTGGGGTCCACAGTGTCTGCGATAGCCTAGACATTCTCAGAGAATCATTGCTATAGTCTGGGAGAATAATGGACAAGGCATGTACTTTACTTAAAAATGATTTAGCTCCTTTTCACCAAGGGACAAAAGTCTGACCTTCCTTCTGGTAAAATGGAGGTCTGTTTTTAAGGATGACCTTTTTTATTTTAATTTGTGTGAAATTCAAAGATCACTTTTTCAGGCCTTTCAAAAAGTTGTGGTTTTTTTTTGAAACAGTAAAATTCATATTTGGTAGTTTATGTGTAAGATGTTTGTGCAAGATGTAAAATGCTTTGTAGGCCATGTCATATTGTTGGTGTCATTTAATGGCTGTGCATAAATTGTAGGAATGTAAACAGTATCAGGAAGTATTGGTGCTGCTGCCACTGGCGACTACATTAAAAATAGTACTTACCTATTTATTTTTAGTCACAGCCTAGAGCCCTGTTTTCATCGTAGTGTAGCTTGTGGATTTTGAATCTGTCTCTGATGCAAGCTAGCCTCCTGGTATCAGCTAATGCACCATTGCTACATGGTCAGGAAGTGTAACGTCAGCCTTGCTATATTTGTTTAAAATTATTGCAAGGAGGGTTGTTGAAAATATATTTTTTTAAATCTTGCGCTAAGAGGAGGGTCCTAGCTTTCTAAGTCTGTACATGTTAAATGCTGCAGTTTCTTATGCTTTCTTATGTTTCTTATGCTTGCTTTCTTATGTATTTGGCCTATATCAGCGACAATTGCTGCATCAGCTATGGGGTCAAGCAGGAGAGAATGAATGCGATCAAATCTGGTAACACATCATGCCTGAAATACCACATACTCTCACTGTGGGGAAATATATTATTAAGTGACTATCTGAAGTGAAGTGCTTGAATTAAATTTTTTTTTTTTTTTTAAAGCTTAGTAATTTTTGAAGAAAAAATATTTAATCAATATCTGCTGATACTCAAGGTTTCAGTAAGAGAATCTGTATTGGAAAAGAAAAAAAGTGATATCATGTCACTTGTGTGTGGGGCTGGTAAGATGTACCTTTCAAGTAATTGTTGCATACCTTAAGCAAACAAAATTCTATAGACTTCAAGATTCCACACCAAAGCCTAGTACCCTGGTTCTGGATCAAGGCCCTGGGTAGCAGATAAAACAGTTTACATGGAAAATCACTGGTGCTTTCAAATGAGTGCTTGGCTACTAGAATACTCCTTTATATGCATCATTAACGTATGTTACTGTGAAAAAGTCAGAGACCACCCTTTCTTTTATTTAATTTCCAATCAAAACCACCATTAAGTACAATTTATTTATTTTTCGGCAAGAGGAAAAAAGCAAAAATATGTATTGAACTGAAAATTACACAGAAGCTTAAAGAATTAAATATGGTATTATTAGTTTACATTTAGTGTGTTTGCCCTTTGTCTTGATTAAACCTTCCATTTTTTTAGGAGACTTGCTTTCAGTTTTTCAAAGAGATCTGCAGAGATATTTTTCTATGCATTTTGCAAACACCTTTCAGTCATTTTAAACTCATCATGATCCAAGTAATCACAAATGGTGAGGTCTGTGTTCTGGGGTGGCCAGTGCATTGTTCAGAGAACCTTGGCAGCTTCTTTATGTGATGCACTATTTGGAAAAAAGGAATAAAATAAACCTCTTAATCATTGAATTAATGTGTTTCATTTAGTCCCATTACCACAGGTATATAAAATTAATGACCTATTCATGCAGTCTGCCTTTACAAACATTTGTGAAAGCATGGGTCGTTCTAAAGAGCTCACAGAATTTGAACGTGGTACTATAATAGGATGCCTCCCTTGCAACAAGTCAGTTTGTGAAATTTGTCAAGTCAATTCACAAAGTGGCAGACCACATTAAATTACAATGCAGGGTCACCCAGTGCATAAAAGTCGCCAACGTTTTGCTGACTGCAGTTCTGCAGTTCTAAACCTCCTCTGGCATTAACATCAGCACAAAAACTGTGCATAGGAGCTTAATGGCATGGGTTTCCATGACTGAACAGCTGCATGCAAGCCTTACATCACCAAGCACAATGCCAAGTGTCAGAAACATATTCTGTGGAGTGATGAATCACGTTTCTCTGTCTGATGGACGAGTCTGGGTTTGGCGAATGCCAGGAGAACGTTACCTTACCTGGCCGCATTGTGCCAACGGTAAAGTTTGGTGGAGGAGGGATAATGCTATAGGGTTGTTTTTCAGGGGTTGGCCTAGGCTTCCTAGTTCCAGTGAAGGGAAATCTTAATGCTTCAGCATGCAAAGACATTTTGGACAATTGTATGCTTTCAACTTTGCAGGAACAGTTTGGGGAAGATCCTTTTCTGTTCCAGCATGACTGTGCCCCAGTGCATAAATCAAGGTCCATAAAGGCATGGTGGGTGAGTTTGGTGTGGAAGAACTGGACTGGCCCACACAGAACCCTGACCTCAACCCCATCAAACACCTTTGGGATAAACTAGTACAGAGATTGCAAGCCGGGCCCTCTCGTCCAACATCAGTGTCAGACCTCACAAGTGCTTCTCTGGATGAATGGGCAAAAATTCCCATAGGAACATTCTGAAATTTTGTAGAAAGCCTTCCCAGAAGAGTGGAAGCTCTTATAGCTGCAAAGGGGGGGACCAACTCCATATTAATGCCTGTGGATTTAGAATGGGATGTCATAAAAGCTCCTGTAGGTGTAATGTGTAGGTGTCCCAATACTTTTTGTTCATATAGTGTAAGTATGTCTTAATCTTTTCAGCAGTGTGCTTGGAGTTATTATCTTGCTGTCTAATGAATTTCTTCATTGTCAGGTGTTTTAAAGAGAGTATTGCGTAATATATTATAATTTGCTTATACGTATTTGTCATACCTTCAGTCATAAACATATCACCAAGTCCAGACATGGTTTGAAAATTTTTTCACTGCTTTGGCGGTGTGCATGCTGCTGACCCTTACTTTCAGAGATTTTGTATTGAAACTTGCTCTACATGTCAGATGTTCATTTTTGTTGAAATGGAACCGCTGTAACTGATTAGTTCTGAGATTGGAAGGATGGAAGAGTTAAAAGTAAACGGTGAAATGTTTGAATGTTGTGATATTTTTTGTAGTGTTTGAGGGTTTTGTGTAATTATTTTTATACACAATACCTTTTACTTCAATAGCCGAGTCGGAAAGTAAATAAACGAAAGGTTAGTCTCTGACTTTTGCACAGTATTGTAATAAAGGTTTGCCCCTACTTAGCCATATGTTGTCCTTTTTTTCTTTCTTTTTTCTTTTCTATAATTGCAAAATTATTGGTTGTTGTGATGGATTATGAATTTATGAAAGTCTTAAACGGATACACTTTTATTTGTTGTGAAAATAAAATTTGACTTGCAGTTATCTGTCAGTTTGATTTGTTTTGATGTAAAGTAGAACATCTTTCACTGGCTCGCCAGAGCTTTTTTTTTCCATGGGCAGGGACAGGACATGGAACACTTCTCACTGAGGCAGAGATTGATTCTCTTCTTCCCACCCTCTTTTTCTTTGCTCCCTCCCTCACTTTTCTGTTTCTGTATACTCTTTGTTTCTGTGCACTCCATGGAAGCTGAATGAAATGAATAACCTTGGCATTGTGCATGTGCTCTGCTTGTTTCATTGGTAGATTTTGTACTTGGCATGCTCATGTTCCAAGGCCTATTATCGCCAGACTCTCTGGCTCATTGTGGCTACTTGTTTAAAGACTCGTTCCGGTGAGGATGTACTGCCTCCCTTTTCACTGCTCAGCCCTTTGCTAGCAGAGCCCGCAGTCTGTGGAGAACCTTTTTAAAACAGGCTAAATCTAATTAAAATCAAGGCCAACCTGTCCCTGCTTGGCGAGCTTAGGTCTGAAAAGGCCTGTTTAGTTTCAGCTCAGCCATTAAAGATGACTGTGTATTGAGCAGATTTGATATGGCACATGCCCTTGGTGTTTTAAAAGACTACCTATGAAAAATGAATCAATAGCAAGTGCTTGCTGCACCTCTTCACAGTCCACTATGGATTCTGGTTTTAATTAGTGCGGAACTTCACTTTGAAAAGGGGTTTTCAGAGTAATGGTTCTTTGACATATGAGAGCTACATTTTGATTTTCGTTTTGATGGTGTTACATGTCTGCAAATTTTGTTTCTTGGTTCAATTTCAAATAAAATTTCCTGACAAATTCAACTACCTGAGCTGGCAGGACTACTTTTTTTGTAAGGACAAGGACAAGCAGCCCCATTTTGGACTTTTTTTTTTTTTTGCCATAATTGTGCTGGTGGTCACTTCTTCTAAAATGAACGAGGCTGTATTTAATGCATTTTATGTTAAGTTTTTCATATGGTTCAGTAAGTTAGGCCTGTTACACAAGTATTAGCACTACTGAATTTGGTTCAAGCTTTTGTCTCTTAAGAAAAGTTTTAATTTCCTCATGGTCTGCAGCTGACTTAGCCCTCTTTGGTCTATGATCCGATTTCCCTGAGACTGTTGATTTTTGTTTGGGGCTGGGAGATTAGGCGTAATGAAATTTCTCACAGTTGAGTTTTGACAGTGAAATAACATTTATTGTGATGCATTGTCATTTGTCTTCTGGGTTCTTTATGAATGCTTCAATAGTTACTTGTTTTATACATGTCCTTTTGCATACAGTTTTAATGTGTTTCAGTCAAACACTAATGTAGAAATGTCAAGTGAGGTGCAATTGATTCACCTTGAATGCAGTTCCTATATTTTTATGAAGGATTATTTATATAGCTGTGGCTGTTTCATTTGGTTGAATAATGTGAGCGAAAACACATTGCAAATAGCTCCTATTCAAAGCCGTACTCTATTGCCATTTTCAGAATTGCCATTTTTAATATGGGATGGTTCTGAAGTTCTGTTTGTACTGAAGATGGTGGACTGAGATCAGTTGGACCCAAACTCATTGTGTATATAAAATCTGAGAATCAGTTTTTAAGCTTTGAAGTATCTGTTTTTTTGTTTTTTTGTTTTCTAGAAAGGGAACAACTTTCCAGAACAACTTTGACATGCCATAGTGCCTGAATGAGACATTCCTCATAGTTACTACAAGGGGTGGGCACTATGATGGTATTAAGCTAGATCCCTAATTACCTTTAGAAAAAGACAGGGAAAATGTATTTTTGGGTAATTAACTATCGCACTGAAAAAAAATCTGACCTTTAATTAAGGTAAATGTAGTTGAAGAAAACAGAATCCCTTATCCTTAACCCTTTTCTTTAACAAAATCACGTCACAATTATGTGCACCCTTGCATGCTTTGTGCAACCTTACAAACTTAAATCACCACACTGCTTAAAGATCCAGCCATGCAGGGTTTTCAGATTTTCATTTAAAATATTCAAGCATATCATGGAGTCCATGATGCCATGCATCCTAACAAGTTTAATGTCTTGTGTCTTGAGAAGAAAAATGGCCCCAAAACATAACAGATCCTTTATCCTACTTAACAGTGGGTATTAGGCTCTTTTCTGTGTAACCATCTTTCCATAAAGTTTTGTATAAAGGTTTTCAGTGTGAGTTGCTGATTGACCACAAATACATTTTTTCACGACCAAAGGTGACAATAATTGTGGAACAGACTGTCCTATCATTATTGTCATAAATTATGTTATAATGTGCTTTTATATTATGGATGTCTGCATGATAAATCGGGACTGAACAACTGCATGTGTCATAAGAATAGACAGTAATTATAGAAAGTAAACAACAACTATGACCAATTTATCATAACTGCTTAAACTGTGTAGTGACAAGTAGATGATTGGATGTTAGTCTGCTTTGCTATTTATCTTATTTTATTTATTTATATCAATCCAATTGTTTGATTTTTTTTTTTTTTTTTTTTTACACCTCTTCCAGTGTTGTCCTCAGAGTGACACTATACCATTTCACTGTTTAATCTTGTCTGTTCCAACCTGTTTGCAAAAAAAATGAATATTGTAAAGTCAAAAGAGGGCCGAGTGAACAGGTAACTAGACTTTTGCACTCAGCCCTTACTACCAGTTTCTATGGTCTGTGGTATTATACTGCTGATATTCAGAATGAGGAGTAGATGTTATACTGCCAAGCTTGGTCACAGTTCATTGTAAATTTTGAGGAGATTTCTGAGTAATGTCCTCCTCAAAAAATGATAAAAATATTTCTGTACATGCAAAGACACGAAAACAAGATACCTTGAGGTGTCTTAAAGTGGAAATACCTATTTGGTAACTAATCTGAAGGAGAGATGTGTGTATGAAGATGAGTTGAAGGAGGTTGATATGACTCGTTTGGACACACACACTGAGTTGATGATTTTGTCTGTGGTGTATAAATCACCAGGTGAGGCCATGACCAGCATACAAAGTGCCTAGTAGGGTAATATTTCTGGTAAGAGTGTTACTGGAGATATTCTGGGTTTTTTTTTTCCCTCCTAAATCATATGCTTTGATGATAAAGGAGCAACAATACATGGACATAAGGCAAGGCGTGTTTAATTATATATCACATTTCATACACAAAGGCAATTCAGCATGCTTTACAAGAAAGCAAAAAGAGCATCAGAAGAGAGACAAAGTGCTTGAATGTATTAAATAAGAAAGACAATAAAAAATAAAAACTATAAAATACACAGTAGCAGGACAAACCTTGTGCAGTAAGAGATTACGTTATCCTTCTTTAATGATTCTGGGCTTAATGAGAGCCAGTTCTGTTGCATGGCTGCTGCTTTTTCAGTTGTCTGACCCTAAACATAGCAAGTGTTATATTTTACAAATAGTGTTGTTCTTTTCACCTTTGACTTTATGAATATTATCACTCAAATTAGACAGTTACATTTGCACATAATCTTTTACAAATTTTCTTTTCAGAAAACATCTGTGGTTTAAATGTAGCAGGTGTAGTTGTCGTCTGTATCTATTCAAAAACAGCCAATAAAATATACAAATGCAAATGCACTCAATAAAAACCTCTTATTATGTGGGACTGTAGAGTTCTTAAAATAATTCTTATTTTAAGAACTATGAAGAGGTTCACTCTGATGCATGTCAGTTTGACCTCAGACATAAAACACATCATTTAATTTATAAATAAGAGCAGAATGCTTTCTCTGCCAAAATGTTGTGTTTAAGGCATTGTGAGCTAGTACGCAAGTATCGTGTGTCACTACCTCTGTCCACCAATGACAGGAAAAGGTTCATGTGTTTTACAAGTGACTGCTGCATTATGCCATGTGGTCTTCCTTTCAACGAGAAACAAACAATCAGCTCTCCTGCCATCAAAAGGGAAGAGTAGGATCTCATTATAATGAAGAGAAGATGAAAGGGAGCCCAGAGTGAATATGGTGTGCTCATACTCAAGGAAAAATAGATGTGTTCTTTTTTCCTTTTTTTTGTTTCTTTTTGTGTGTGTGTTCATGATTGTAAGCAGCATATGTATGTACGTATGAAAAAAAATTGTTTTCCTGCCTCTGGCTTTTCAATATTGCTCTGTTTGCAGTCAATCAAATCAACTTCTGTCTTCTAAATTATATTAGTTCCCTTCATCGTTCTGATTTGTCTGTTATAGTGAATCTCTATCTGGGCCTGGGCATGCAGCCTTTATAGGGATAGAAGAATGGGCATTAGTAATATTCTCCCTGATTCCATTCCATGAACTGGAGTCTAAGCTTTATGGGAAGTTTCTATCCAGTATGCATAAAGCAACTTTCCATCTCCAAGTGTGCATGCTATGTAAAAAGAGATTCTGTTTTCTTCATTAAGTTATTGTTGGCCCAAGTTCAGATCCTAGCTACACGTTACTAATTTATGGCAGAAAATATATTCGTCTAGGACTAGATGGAAATGATAAATGTGTAAGAACAGTACTACCACTAGCATAGTTGATGCTTAGTTATACCCTATAGAGTCTTTCAGAATCTGCTGGTAGTGCCGTTTGCAAATCACAGCTTTAATAAGACATGGCGCTTGTCTTGGGCTGCACATTTTACGGCCGTCATCCTCTTGACGCTGTGCAGTGAGCTGTCATTATCTGCTCATCAGATGCACTTAGAGCTTTTCCCTCGAATGGCCAAACCTAATGATTTGTGGTTTGATCAAAGCTGGGTCACAGACCGTGCACTGTCTGCCTTGCGCTTTTCTCCTGGGGGCCCAGGAGAAATAGACCCTGGAAAATGGCCGCTTTTAAGTTTTATTAGCTTTCGATTGCATTGTCTGAATCTATGATTCTTCACAGTTGTTTCTCCCCGTTTAGGAAAAGAGAAACAGCTCATGGCCTCAGTACATGGAATCTGCACTGTGGCACTGTTTTTGCCCGTTTTGAATGTTTTGCCTGTTGCAGTATAAATTTTCAGGGTGCGCTGTATGTTTCCATTTAGGAAGAGCCTGCAGTGTCAGTGTCAGTTTGTGTCTTTGGTTTGTCAGATGGCCACTAGATGGCAGTAAATGTCTTTAAATTAAATTAGGCAAATCAAATCATTTCAAGTGTGTGAAAGGGAGAAAGCCATGTTGTTGCCATGGAAGTGACCTAATGGGTTTCTCTCAGCCCTGCACAGCACTGTGTCTGGTTAGAATGCCATTTGTAACAACTCTGATCTTTAAAGAGGAGAATACATGTGAAACATCTCAGCAGCATTCAGATGGACCTTGACCAGATGAATATTTATTTATTTATTTATTTTACCTTGGTTTGCATGAAGGGGAAATGAAAATAATTTCTCAGTCCTTTTTGTGTCATGTCTTCAGAGCTGATAAGCAGTGACATGCAGGGAGAGAGCCAGCTCCCAGCTCACTCTTGCTTTTTTGCGTTCCCTCCCCTCAGTGCCTAAGACTGATGATGGCAAGCCTGTATTGACAGGTTGCTTATAGACTGCAATCTCATCTGAATAATTTACACTGGCACCACTGCACTGATCTGGTCTTAAAACAGGCTGCTGAAAATGCATTGTTATGCTTACGCAGCACTGACATTCTGCATTTCTATTGCTGATATTGTGGTGTGTTTGAACTATCATTGTGAAGTGGCCAGATTTATCAGCCTCTCCTCTGCTCTCCTCCTGGCATTGGACTACTTTGCTGAATTATTCCTCATCTGTTGGTGACAGAGTGGCACAAGCATCTCTCTACCCACATATGCTGTTCTCCCACCTTGCCCTGGTTCAGGTGCTCGCTCTAACACTACACATCAATTTTTAAAATGCAGCCATATGCTATTCCTGTTTTCTTCAGATGGTTCTGCCAAATGGTTACTAAAACCAGGCTGGAAAACAAAATCTTCATTTTTCTCTACACGCTGAGAAGTTGCCACGCAAGATAATATGAAATAAAGGACAGAGATCCGTTTTAAATGATCAGTCTGGTGATTTGCAAAAGGTCACTTATAGAATTGCAGCAACTTTTGTTCACCTTTAGTAATTTTCCTTGTGTGATGTAAGCAGTGATAGTCATTTTACACCAGCAAGGTGTCACATTTTACGTCTTTTTTCTTTGTTTCTATTTGTCTGATGGCAACATTCACTCTCTAAACTTAGCCCTGCTGGTAGAACAAAAGGAGAGGCAAGAGTGGAAAAGAGAGCAGAAATCATTATTCTATTATGCTTGCAACATCTTTGACTTTCTGATATAAATGAG
This sequence comes from Piaractus mesopotamicus, assembly GCA_023558415.1. NCBI lineage: Eukaryota > Metazoa > Chordata > Actinopteri > Characiformes > Serrasalmidae > Piaractus > Piaractus mesopotamicus. The sequence goes on from JAILXH010133939.1 coordinate 63,472, forward strand.
CTAAGGATTCTAAAATTGTCATTTGAATTATGCCTTTCATCTCCCTATGGCTTTTTTTAAGCAGATCAGTCCAAGCCTCTGGTGAATGTTTTCTCCTCTGTTTGCATTTCAGTACATGCAGCACAACTGTAATGAATTCCATCATTTTAAAACCAATTACTGTCTATTTTTTTATATTTTTTGCTCTCTTTGTCATGCTCTCTGTGGAATAGGGTTGTTGTGGTGTCGACTACAGAAGAGCTTGATTCTATTTCCTGCTACTCCTCAAACTCGGTATGCTACTGCAATTCTTTAAGAAAATCAGCTGTCTAGGAATCTGCAATTTTTATTTATTTATTTATTTATTTATTTTGTTGAAAGTCTATTGTACATGACAAAAGTACATAGAAAAATGTATAAAAGCGGAGATATGTATAACAGTGAGAATTAAGTAATAAAAAAAATAACATCCAGACTGTTTCGGGTTTGAAAAGTAGTCTCAAGGCAGATAACTTATCTTATTACTAGTACTACATCATTACGGTGTACTATTTATATTTTAAGAACTTCTAGTGTTCCCAATAAACTTAAAACACTGAACAAAACAGAAAATACTTTTGATGCAGTCTGCACATAAGTTAATATTGAACAAATACAATAATTAATATGACAACTGATTCCACACCTTTGAACAGTGCAACAGTGAACATACACACAAATTGGGGGTGGGGTTGAATACTACATTTGTAAAGAAACTGAAGACGAGCCTTGAAAGCACAGTATCACATCTGGGATATGAAGAGAGACTTGGTGAATTAGGGGAGAACAGGACTAGACAAAATTAGTTTTTGGGTTTTTTTTCCCTCCTGTCCTTGTACCTTCTTTCATTAAATGTAATTAATGGTTCATAGTAATAACAATTGGGTCTCTGTCAGTCACCAACGTTACACCTTACCATTCTTTGTTGGCAGTAATTATGTTTATTAATGATCACCAAAGGCTTAGAGAGGCACTGAATAACCAAGTTTTTCTGTTCTTGTTTTCTATTCATTTTTTCCTCTTTCACGTTTAATTGTACCTATCTATTGTGCAGTGAAGGTTCAGGAGATGGATTTCACAAAGAACAGCTCCTGACATCTTCAGCTCAATAGAAAGGCAGTTTCTCTTAGTTTCTTAATCAAAGCTCTGCCACGAGAGTCAAGGTGTGCAGAGTAGCAAAATCATTTGCCTATTGTTTGAATTTTTGATGGAAAAATGTATATTTTCAGAGAAATTATTTCAGAGCTTTCATGCTGTATGCACAGGATCACAAAATGTTCATTTTTTCCCTTCTACCTATGTTTACCCGTAATCTTTGTTGTTTGAGGGCTTGAATTTGTTTCCAGTATGCTTTGTTATAGAGGCATGTATTGAAGTTGCTTTACAGATGAAAATGCTGGAAAGCTTGATAATGTGTTGAAGGTAAGAATTCTACTGAATTCTACTATCTTCTTGTTGTAACATCTGCCTCAGCAACTTTACACTCACCCAGGGGCTGTGCTCTTACCTGCTTGATAACCGTTCAGCCTTCCACCAGATCTATGTTTAAAGGGAATTCATTTGCGTATTACCTAATATGGAGGAAGTTACCACTTCAAAGAAATGTGTTCTATCCAACAGACATAATAATTAATGTAATTAAACATCATCTCATTTGGAACTTATTATTATATTAGCTGTTATCTGGCTGTCAGTAGCTTGCTAATTGCTTCCGTTGTGGCCAGCAGCTCTTTGCTGTTAAAGGTCTTGTTCCAGATGTTATGCCTTTAAACTTGAATTTACTGTTTTAATGAGAAACGATTGCATGGGTTGATAAAACCAAGAGTTAAGAATTTATTGTATATATATATATATATATATGTGTTTATAGTATTTTTTGTTTTATATATAGTATAACATGTTTTTGATATATTTAAAATGATAGTAGAAAAAAGACATCACAAACATGTTTTTGATGTTTAAAACCCTTTGAATCACAAGATGCAAGGCACTCACACTATAATCATATATGTATCTGAATCAAGGAATATGTTAATTGCATGATGCTTGTGAATATTACCATATACTGCCAAAAAATCAAGTTTACTCATTTTTCTAGTATTCTCTGCAACACTGAGATTTGATCGTTACCTAGCCAATAAATAGGTGCTGAAAACATAAGATGTGTGGTGTGCCGATATGTGTCAACCACATTGATTCCTATAACTGCGTACTGATTGCCTGGGGATAGATCTGTAGTGTTTTCTCTCTTATGTTGTGGATACTATATTGAATTGAGATTTGTTGACCAGGTTGATCACTGCAGCAGGGTGCATTCATTGTCGTATTTCCAGAAGCATTTACGAGGCAATACGTTCACACTGTGATACTATGACACAACAAACCAGGTGTGCAACTGACATTTTTTGTAAATGTTTTTGTTAATGTTTGCACCAATAATAATGGATGAATTAATGTTGTGGCAATATTAGACATTTTTGTGTGCATTAAAACTTTTATCATTAGAATTTATTTTTTTACAACAACTTATAAAGAATAATTTAATTATGATCATAGTAACATTGTCTGCTTAACATTGAACAGCCTTACAACATGAAGCAGCTCTACAAAGATGCTAATCGAAATGCTAATGGATAAGTACAACTGAAAGCAGGCTACAAACTAATAACTCACTACTACTATATATGAAACTCTGAAGTTCAACTAGCAAGGAGTATATTTTTTCTTGCATTGTTTCTCCAGTGCAGCTGTTTACACAAATAATAATAAATAAAGAGCAAAATTCGAAGGGGACAGGTTTGCACATTCTGAATGGTAGAAATACCGCACTCCCATAATGTAGTACCAGTTTCGCTCGTGCATAACCGTGGTAAAAGTACATTAATACATGTTGATACAGCCATCACTATATTGATACCTGCAGTGCCACATGTTGATCCATGATATGTTGACCTATTGATATTTTGTGTTTTCCTCTTATTATGACACAGGGATGTGTTTCCGAAAGGAATTTTCTGCTTTGATTTTCGCTTTGTGTTTCAAAGCAGCACTTTACATAATGACAAGATTTCATGTTGATCAATACACGGTAGGCTCACCAACTTGGCTAATGATTTATGATTAATTAGTTCTCCTTGTTTTGAAGTATAGCCTGCAAGATGCTGCTTGTGGAAGTTGCAATTTCATGCTGATGCAGCATGAAAGCGGCCACTGAGCCTTTTCAACATGTGGCCACACAGCATTGTTGATGCCTGTGGTAGGAATCAGCTTTGAGCTAGTGGAGCAGTGATTTACAATAGATGGAGTTAATTAATTGCACTTTAAGGCAAAATATTTATTGTACAAACGCACTTCCTTTCTCTGTATTTGTGGTAAGTGTATATGTAGATTTGCATGCTCTCAAGCAGTTGAGAATTGTTATGTATGGGTGTTTTTCTGTCTTTACGAGTCTTGTGTTGTCAGAGGAGGTAGCGGTTGATTAGAAGTAGTAGTAGATGTGTGGCTCCATACAGGGCTAGGTGTAATGAATTGTATCCCATGCCCCTGGCTCTTGCCTTTAACCATGGAGGTGGAGAGGGGGCAACCCTGCCTTATTATCTGTTCCTCTCCTCTTCTTCCCCTTCTTCCTCTTTTTCCTGTAGTGCAAAAAAATGAGTTGTGGTTTTTTTTTTTTTTTTTTTCACTGCCAGCTGCTGTACAACTTTGCAGGCACAGTGAAATTGACAAGGCATCCTCTGTTGGCTCACCCTGATATGGAATAGTGAGACAGAAGGAGAAAATGCGCTGGATTGCCTGATTTCCCTCCTACTACCTACCCTCAGTTCACTGAATCTAATCCCCTTAGCAGTGATTCCCAGCTCATGGAGTATGGCTCTGTCTGCTGCATAGTGATGTGCTGCTGCATTTGGCCAGACTTTCCTGGACTTCGTGCGGCCCTTTTCAGTAATGGTCATTCACCATTTTGCTTTCAAATCAGTGGGTAAAGCAACACTGTTAATTGCAGAACATGTCCTATCCATTTTAACTCAATTTTTGCTCCTCCCTAAGAAATGCCCCTCACACTGTTGAAAATAGAAAAGCATAATTTTAATTATAATGTAAACTGCTGCTATTTGGATCAATTTTGCTATTCTGGGCTAATGAATTTTTCATCAGACTAGTATTAACATGCTGCTGTCTCAAGCCCACTCTTCCGCAAGCGGCAATTAAATGCCTTTATTCTCCTCTTTGGACAAAAGTTTGTTGTTTGCTGGTTGGGAGAGAAAATTGTCTGGAAATAGAAAGCAATGAATTCAACACCAAACTCCCCCGATTCAGTCCATCTCCCCCAATTCAGTCCAACTCCCCCACCCACAAACAATTTTCTGACTGAAGAAAAAAGACAGGGGTTTTCAGGCTCATGTGACCAGGGGATAATTGTTTATTAGTGGACATTTGATTGTGATCTTGCACTCACTGGATATGTGGTCCAAAATTTGATACTCACTGGATATGTGGTCCACTTTTTTTCACTTACTTGATTGGTGTTTCAGAAGATACTAATGGCTATGATTAGATTGAGTTTTGTTCCTTGCTTGGGTGTCAATCATTCTGGCACCTTGATATTTGCCATGCTTAACCACAACTTGAACCTACTGGGTTTGGCATCAGCGTGCTTTCACTAAAGCAATTATGAGATATCAAGGGAACATAATGATGTGTGGGCATTGTTATTTGCCTTTGTTCACAAAAGAATTCTCTGGGTTATTGGATTTTACGGATGGAGGAGTTGATCACTTAAATTATGGCTGTGTAGATGGGAGTAAATAAATTACACACTGATTAAAGATGATGCCCTCGCTATGGCAAGAGAGCCATTTTCTCTGCATGGTCAACATTTGTCTTGTCAGTCAGATTACTGTATTCCTTCAGATAACTTTGTTTTACTTAGAGCTTCTCTGCATGTTGTCATGGATCATATATAGAAAAGACTGATGTGGTGTTGTCTACTTCTTTACCAAATTATAAACTGGTCTGTGTATTAAAAGGAGGCCAAATATCATACATGCTCTCTGCTGAACTTTCAAGGACTTCTTCTTGGTTTGAAAATATACATTTGCTCTAGTGTGGTGTCTTCTCTCAAGATGAGATTTGACTTAAATGCAGTATTCTCAATGCAGTTGCCTGAAAATCATGTCAGTACATGATCATAGATGTCATATTTAGTTATATGGGAAGATCTAACAAATCTAATTCCAAAAACATTGGGACAGTAGGAAAAATCCAAATAAAAACTGTAAATCTGAAAAAATAAAAATCTGCTTTTACCTGTATTTGAACAAAAACAATGCAATGGCTTCCTGTTCGAGTAGCTCCGTGTCTGCGTCTTCTATTTTTTGTAAAAAACGTGTTTTTTATCCACTTTCTTTCTTTTCTATTTTCTGCATAGTATATGTAAGTTTATGTGCAGTTATATGTCTTGCTGCTGAAACACTGCAATTTCCGTCCAGGATCTATCTAAATGTTCAAAAAACATCTTAAACAGGTGATGGAATCATGCTTGGATATAAAAGGAGCATCCAGGAAGGGCCGTGTTCTTTATAAACAAGGATGAGTTGAGGCTTGCCAGGGATTGGAGTTTAGGCATGTCACTCTCTACAGTGCATAGATATCTTAGCATTGATGAAAAGGCTGAAAACTATAATTTAATGCCAGTCACCTTTGACCCCTCAGCATTAAAAAAAAAGGTGTGTTTCTGTGATGGATATCATCACATTGGCATGGGTATACTTTGACAAACCGTTGTCAATAAACACTGTCTTGTCACTGCATCCACCAATGCATAGTAAGACTATGCACAGTGGAAGTCACATATCAACAATGTCCAGAAATGCTGCTGGATTCTCTGAGCCCAAGCTCATCTGAAATGCACTGATGCACAGTAGAAACGTGTGTTGTGGTCTGCCGAGTCAACCTTTTTGATTATTTATGGAAATAATGGACGTTGTGTTCTTTGGGCCAAAGAAGAAAACAAACATCCAGAATGTCACCAGCGTAAAGTTCAAAAGCCAGGGTCTATTTTGGTATGGGAGTGTGGGTAACTTGCACATCTGTGAAAGCACCTTTAATGCTGAACACATTTTGGAGCCACACATGCTGCCTTTTAGATAGCATCTTTTTTTTTAGGGGCGTCCATGCTTATTCCAACATGACTACACCAAGCTTCATTCTTCACATGTTGCAACAGGATGACTGCGCAATCAGAGAACGCAGGTGCTAGAGTGACCTGCTTGTTTGTCTTATTAAGCTCAAAATATGACAACAAAGGCCCTGTTACATAGCTGAAGTTGCAAAGCTGAAGACTAAAGACATGTGTAACAGAAGAATGGCAAAAAAATTCTGCTTCCAAAAACAGATCAGTTTGTGTCTCCAAACAATCTCAAAACAATTATTTAGTGTTGGCCAATTGGCCTCGCTCTCTCTGGGTGGGTAGGATGGCCCCCCTCTCCCCAGATCACTCAATACGATGCTAGTCAGTGCAGGCATCTGTTAGCTGACGGTTGGCGCTTTCCTCCGAGCGTGTTCAGCTGTCCACTGATGTTGCGTGAGCGGCAGTTCGAAAAGATGCGGTGGCTGGCTTCACAGGTTTCGGAGGAAGCCTGTGCTAGCCTTCACTGTCCTAGCATTGGTACTATTGTGTGATTGGGGGAGTCCTAACTAGTGGGTGGAATTGGAAACGACTAAATTGGGTAAAAATCCAAAATTCTAAATCTCACTGTTGAGCTTAACTAGCTTACCAGTTAAGTTTGGAAGGTGCATGTTAATGGTGTAATCATGTAATACAGATTGTATGTCTGCCACATGCTGTACACCAAATGAGATTTCCAGTTTGTTCCTAACATAATAAAGCACTCAAAATCATCAAACTAGGAACATGATGGGTATTAGGGGTGGGAATCTCTAGGCACCTCACGATTCGATTCGATTACGATTCAGAGGGCTGCGAGGGCTGAGACGGGGCGTGTGCAGCATAGTGGGAAAGCCCTGTTTCGCAACGACTGAGAACTGCAGGTCACATAGCAACGATGCGTTATTCGCACTCATAAGCGCTGCAGCTGATTCCTGGCAAGTTCAATCTGCAACTAGAGACTGTCGAACGCTAAACAGGTTACGAAGATGAAGCCGCTACTCTTTCTAATTTTCCCCGTTCCACCTTAAATGGTGTCGCTTACATTCGGTGGACAAGGTGGAATGGGAAAATTCGAACAAGAAGCTGGAGAATAAGAAGCGACTTCAGCCTCGGAAAACAGTCGAATGCTGAGAGACATT
>JAILXH010133956.1:8117-20527 GCA_023558415.1 Piaractus mesopotamicus
TCTCGCTCTCTGGGTGAGTTGTGGCAGCTGTGGACGTTGCTCTGCAGAGACAGGGTGCCTGTTCTTATCTCTTGGGCCTGGCTCTGACTCTGCATGTTGTCAGATCATTGCTCTGATGGATCGTTCCACTGATGGCAGCTAGATGTAAAAAAAAAAAAAAGCCACCGTGGTTGCCTCAGACTCATCATTGAATCTTCACGAATCAGCAGATCATGACAACTTTCTTTTTGTCAAGGAGAGGTTTTTTACTGTTTGATTCAATAGGAAATTGTCTCATTGAGTGCCTTGCATCCTAGTTCTAACCCTTCTCTTCACCCATGAGTCATATACAGACGTTTTGTTGGTTTGTGGAGCATTGACTGGATTCAAAAAACAAGAAATGTAGGCTTTTCACCCGAGCTGCTAACTTTTGTCTCTCTTAAATTCTGTCGCTCTCTGCATCTGTCTGTCTTTGTCTATCAGACCCACTCACTCTATTTAGCCTTCTGCTCTAATGTCTCTCTCTCACTTTCTTTTTCTGTCTCTTTGTGTCTCGCTCCGTCTCTCTTCTCCTTTGAAGTGCCTGATGTTGCAACTCTAGGGGGCCAAACACTGAATAATGTAACTCAGGGTGCCAAACACTGAATAAGGTAAAGCATAAACAGCAGTTTTGAGTTATATGCCAACTCAAGACTGGAGTTTAGATGAGGAGGAGTTTAAACTGCATATAAACTGCCTAGAGATCAGTCTCAGAGGTTGCACCTCACTGACACACTTGACTCGATTGACGCACTATGCTTGTGTTTACCTGCTCCTTTCTTGCTCCAATCTGTTCTTATTGGCTCCTGACAATACCTCACTTTATAACTCACTCTGGCTGTTGTAACTACTTACTCAACGTTTTCTAGTATAGAGGAATGCTTATTTGTGTAGGGTAAATTAAAGCATGTCAGGTGAGGATACTTCTGAACAGCCTAAAACATCAGACCCTCTTTTTGGAGAATATCCTTACCTTCTAATTAGCTAACTTGCTACTTTGCTACTAGAAGATTGGTCATATTTATAAACTTTTAAATAGATTTCCAAAAAAAAAAAAAATAAAAAAAATAAAAAAAGTTCTAGCCGTGAGCAAAAGACCAGATTTGTAAATTCGAAATGTATTCACTGAAGACCTTTTCTTTGATGCTAAACTTCAGGCTCTGTGTGTGGAGTAACTTCTCAGGCTATTTCAAAGCTCATCAACAGCACAGGCCAAGAAATATGCAATCAGTATAATCTTAAGGTAGTTCATGTTCAAAACCTTATCGAAACAGTTTCAGAACCAGATTTAATAGTTATGCGGAGAAAAATAAATAATTCTCTGAAATGCATACAGCCATCTTAAGAAGTATACCCTGTGAGTACTGTCTACCTCTTTCTGAAATCTACTGGGAGACATTTGTGCCCATTCCTCTAAGCAGAATTCTTTCAACAGTGCAGTGTTTGAGGGGTTTCTTGCATGTACAGCCCATTTCAATGGGATTCAGATCTGGGCTTTGACTAGGCCATTCCTCTTGAGAACGTTCATAAGAAAAAGTCTATGTCCGATTCATGATGTGTTCTTAAGCCGCAGAATTCTGTGTTTTGTTTTTTTTTAATTTCTTTATTATATGAATATTGTACATGGAATTTGTTCTTACCTAATTGCATATTAGCAATCCAGACCAAATGTCTAAGGTTTAAATAGACAAGTTCATTTGAGATATTCTGTAACAGTGTTCTAATCATTAGTGCCTGATTGGGTGCACCTGATTTCAGTTTGTTTTTCAGTTTGCGGTTTGTTTGAAGTACTGATTTATGTAGAAGTGTTTTTTCCATATAAGAAAGTTGTTTCACTCTTTATTTTAGTTATATAAAGGATGACAAAATGTTAATTCTAAGGATCACTTATTAAATTAGATCACCTTTATCTGTCAGCACTGTTTAAATAAAGGCTTGATTTCTGTTTCTCCTATTATATGAAAAACGTCAAAACTTTTCAAGGGGTGCAATGTTTTACATGACTGTACGTTGGCTAAACCTTACAAAGACATAAGTAAAAACAGAGGCAATGTACAAAAAGTGATTAAAAGATTAACAAGACACAGATATGGGTAATAAAAATGAATGGTGCCAGGGTGGAGTATAGGCCAGGTTTTTCAGATCAGGTATAAAAGAGGCCATTTGGATTGTTGCAGAGGTCATGCACCTTCACACTGACCTTTTTTGTTCATCTGTGCAGATTTAAAACATAAACAAATACAAATTAAAATGCAAATTACTGCACTATTAGGTGAATTGCTTTTGTCCTACACATCAGTAGTATTTTGAGCAGTGGCATGACTGAAAATTGAATGTTGGAAGGCATTTTGTGGATGAGGAATGTGAAAGAAAATTGAAAGAGTAAGCTCATTTTCCCATTTGCACAGTCTTTGAAACCCCCTTTTTAATGATCGTGGTGTAGAGACATCGAAAAACACATGTTCTGCTGCGATTCATGGTGTAAAGCTCTGGCCTCAAGGCTTCCTTTCAGAAGTCCTCAATCAGGAATGCTTAGCAGCTAGGTGTGCTTAACTCTGTACTTGTTGGCTTAATTAAGCTTGCACCTGTCCTGCACCCTCCCTACCAATCTTACTTTGAGATATGGTGTGCATCCCAATCCTTGGCAGTGAATAAAAGAGAAAAATGAGAAATACAGATTGAAATAGCAGAAAATTCCCATAATAATCATTAGCCTTCACTAATGAGGCAGCACCAGAAGGGGTACCCTCTAAGTTTGCTGTGTGTTTATAACTTTGAGCTTGCATGTGTTGAAGTCATATCAAAACCAGTCTTCTATGGAGGCTTGGAATTATACAGTTTTTTACAGTGTTTGTGTTCTTTTTTTCCCTTCTCTTTCACCAAGTTGGATTGGTTCCTCAGGGGCCTATCCTCGGACCCGGCTAATTGCGCCGAGGAGAGATGTTAATGGAGACTGTTTGTGTGTTCCATTTTTTGGATCTTTTTTCTCCATGTTAATTTAACTTGCTTTTCCATTGCTTTGTAGGCTCACATTCTCATCTCTTGTTGTGTGATCTTGTCTGTTTTCATGTTACCCCCCATTTGACAAAAAAAGAAACGTGTGATGTACAGAGAAAACTTGGCTTCTGATCTCTGCTGTGGCACGTTCATGGTCCTGTGGTGCAGATCGCGTAGCCTGATTTTCTTAAATCGCTGTATAATCATGGTTACAGCAGCTGCAAGTGTTCGGAATGTGAAATCGATCAGAGTGAGATGAACTCCTCCCTCAGACTCCCGGGTGGTCCAGTTGATCAGGGAAATTAAGAAAATCAATCTGCGTGTCTTGCGCTAGCAGGCTTCTTCCTGTTCCACTGAGCTCTGTTTATTTCAAGCCCTGTCACTTCATGCCTTTTTGAATATGAATGAGTCAGCGAACAAGAACAAGAGGGGAGGGAGAAAGCTCCTTACCCCAAAGCCTGAAACGTGAAAGTGGAAAGGCGAGGTGCCAGTGAGAAGCTCCTAGGGGTCCTTGTTCTTTTGATGCTCATAACTGACTAATGCGGAGGTGATGCCTACCCTGTTAACAAACCTACGCACACACAGGCATAACAGATTCCATGGAGACCAGGCATGACGCCGCTCACGTGCTGGCCGGCACTCGTTTCTTCCACTGAATGGCCACTGCTAGCATTAATAGCGGTATAGTTAGACATTTTCCCCTCCTTTTCTTTCCTCTCTGTCATCATTACCTAAGCACTCTTGTCGAAAGCTGATGCAGCCTTCATGTAGAGCTTTAATAAGGAGCGTGGGTGTGAACAAGTAAGGATGGAAATGTCAGAGTGCGGCTCCGCGTGACCTTCTGGCTATACCACCTTTTCCCTACTCATACGTGGTATTGCAGCCTTGCAGAGGCAATTTTTAAGATGGGTTAATCCCGAACCCTTACACGCTTTCGTTGCCTTATTTCCGAGGCATTATGAGCAACAAGGCTTTGCTAAAGCCCTCTCTCAAGAGAAGCTTGTGTTTTTCCCTTGCATCACAATATTTCTTCCTCAACACAGCCCCGACAGTGCATGATATTCTGATAGAGTGGGCGGATGGCATGAGGCTAGACTGTCTGCTACACTGTGGAGATGCTCTCTTCGGTATTTGAATGCAGTATTCCTACTTGTGTCTGCTCACATATTGCCTCAGTGCTCTCCCTGTTGGCACGTCCACTGATGAAGTGATGCATTGTGACTTGGCATAGGCAGGCGAGGAGGAACCTTCTCTTCATATTTGAACATTCCTCCTTGGCTGGTCCCTGGTCTCTTTATGAATATTTGAGAGAATGAATGACCTTCACCCTAGGGCATTGTGGTGTGTGGTGGGTTGTATGTGTTATTTCAGTAGGCTGCCATCACCTCGGCTCAGGCTTGCGGGGAGGACTTTTCAATCAAAATGGACCCTTACAGGCGTCCTGGGTATGCAGGCAAATGTCATTTCCTCTCTAATGTGGAATGGATTCTTAAGCCAGGACTGGTGAGGCAGGGAAAGAATGATGAGGCCCTACTGAAAAGATAATTGGTGAATAAGAGAATCTCCCTCTCCTTTTTTCTGTGTGTGTGTATGTATATATATATACATACATACATACACACACACACACACACACACACACACACATATATATATATTTACACACTTTTTTTCTTTAAACTAAGGTGCACCGATTCCCTCGTGTGAGTTAAAGTTATACTTTATAGAGTAGGTTCCCCATAAGTCAGCAGTGAGTTATGAGATGTGCTCTACCCAAAAGAGCCGTTTGACCAAAATCAAATTCACATGCAAATTACAGTGCGATGAAAAGTATTTGCCCCTTCCCAATTTCTTTTATTTTTGCGTACTTGTCACACTTCGAAGTTGCAGATCATTAAATATTTTTAATATTAGAGATATACAGAGATAATACAAGTAAACACAAAATGCTGTTTTTTAAGTATGATTTCATTTGTTGGAGGAAAAATGCTGTTTAGCTCTACCTGGCCTTGTGTGAAAAAGTAATCGCCCCCGTAGCTACTAACCAATTAACCAAATTCAGGTGACTATTGGGTTCAATCTCACTACCCAGTGCCACAGCCAGGCATGATTACTGTCAGATCTGTTGAATCTAAACATCACCTAAATAGAACCTGGCTTGCAACGTGAAGCAAGCCAGAAGGTCTCAAAAAGCAGCGCATGATGGCACGTTCTAAAGACATTATAATACAGATGCGAAACGAAGTCGCTGAAATCTGCCAATATAGACTACGTTACAAAACCATTGCTAAGGCTCTGGGACCCCGGGGAACCACAGTGGGAGCTATTATCCACAAGTGGAGAAAACATGGAACGGTGGTGAACCTTCCCAGGAGTGGTCGGTCTACCAAAATTTCAACAAGAGCGCATCAACGTCTTATGCAAGAGGTGACAAAAGAAGTCAACATCTAAAAGAACAAACATCTAAAAAAAAGCTGCAGGTCTCACTTGCCTCATTTAAGGTCAGTGTACACTCCAATTCCACAATAAAAAAGAAGCTGGGCAAAAATGGCATCTATGGGAGAGTTGCACGGAAGAAACCACTGCTGACCACAAAGGCTCATCTCTCATTTACCAATGAACATCTAGATGACCCCCAAGAGTTTTGGGATAATATTCTGTGGACTGATAAGTCAAAGGTGGAACTTTTGGAAAACGTGTCCTGTTAAACTCTGGTGCAAAGCTACACCGCAATGGTGAGGGGCAAATCGGGTGAGGAGCAAACACTTTTTCACTGTACATCAGGCTAATTGGTGTCTACTAGCTTTCATTTCTTATAAGGCATGTTTACCATTAATAAAACAAATAATTCAGCCAACCAAATTGCTATCGTGTTGCCCATGGCTAGCTTAGATGCACTGAAATGTTACATGCTCGGCTCTCCACCAGCCTAATGTTGGACCAACTTTAGGTCAGTGGCTGGGCTCCGAAACTGCCGCTGGAAAATTGGACAGCATTGCAGGACCATTTGTATTAACTGTGACTGGAGGCTCCAGTGGCCAGCGCACAAAAGTGATTGCACGAGTCACATTTAGTGTTATTGCTCTGTGATAAAGCACAGGCCCAGTTCACTGTGGCTTATGGGAAAAAGTTAACATTAGTGTCTAGTGATACGTTCACAATGGCCTGGGGCTTTATTGGATCCCATTTGGGTGTTAAGGTCACTTAGCACATGCATGCAGTTAATATTGTGCTGACAGTTTTATCACACTTTACGGTGTACAACACCAGAGAAATTCTTGCAGTGATGTCAGCAAGTTATAACAGTAGCAATTAAAGTGACATCAAACAGAGTTGAAGAACTTTATTTATTTGTAACAGTTTTAGGCATAGCAAGTTTTTGAAAAGAATTACAGCTGATGTAAAATTGAAAACAATTTATTTACTAATAACTGGTGTTAATGTAGGATTATTATTATAGGTTTAAAATTTCTTGTGCGTTTAAAGCCCTCTCTCAACAAGGTATTTATATCAAACGAAAGAAAAATCTTGAAAGTGGTCTGTAATATATTTTGGAATAAAACTCTTCATTTACAAAATACCTAGTGAACAAATATATCTTTGCATCTAGCAGTTATTGTGTAAAATTGAAAGAGGAATGCAAGGTTATTCTTACTGCTTGTGTATTGCTTATGACACTGAATGCACTGCCTTTTGTGTAGACCTCTGATTATTGTTCTAAGTAGAGTTGTTGACCAATATGAAGTGTAGTTTCTCAGTTCTCAATACCAGAACGGTACTATGGCAAAAAGTAAGCCTTTTTTTGGTTACATTTATTACAGCTTAACACTACAGAATCAACGTCAAACCCTAAGTGGATGTGTGAAAATATGTGATTGTTTGTGAAATCACAGAAACAATAAATTCTAAACTGTTTTTGCAGCTTAGTTTCCATATGTGGACAATTAAGACTGGATGATTTAGGACTTTTTAAAATAAGGAATTGAAAGTATTGAGTTGTTTACCATATTGTACTGTCGAAAAATCATTAATACTTTTGACTCTTTGTACAATACTAGTTGTAAGCCCATTGAAAACAGTGAGATTTGTTAGTGTATCAGAGTTTACTTGTGAGCAATTTCTAGATGCTACACTCGACTCTCAGATTGGATCCACCTGCATATTTTTTATTGTTATTTCTAATGTATGTCCCCTCTACTAAAGCACGCTATGGGCTTATGTTTGGCTTGTCTAGTTTGTAGAAAGGTTAAAGTGAGTTTGACTAAGTTCTGTCTCTGCCCACATGCTCATCCAGCTGCTGGTGCTCCAAACTGTCAGATTCCTCCCTTAGGCTGACGAGCTCTGCTCATGATGATATTTCTCTCAGTTTGGTGTTTCGGTGCTACATCTGCAGCAGCTTTCACACATGTTCCTGGCCCTCCTCTGTTTCTTTTTCTCCTTTTCCCCAAGGGCTTTCCTCTCCTTCCTCTGTCTGCCTTGTTCCATAGAATTCTTCTGCTGCAAAGAGGAGACACCTGCCATATAACTGCATGACAAGTTGCAGACAGTGCCTTTTTCTCCTTTTCTGAGACTGACTGTAATGCTGTAATTACTTCAGTAGGGATTCTGTTGAATCCTGTTCAAATATATCAGGCACTGTGTATTTGCCTAAAGCATTAACAGTAATTGATGCAAAGAAGACTTTTGTTTTAGTCTAAAATATTATTGTGTTATTATTTTTGTTGTTGTTGATGACGGTGTGCAAAACAGTATTCATATTACTACACAAGTGGTTAGCAGTAAACAGGTATGTGATTTAAAGCTTGAAATGCCAGTTTTAATTCAAGAATATTCACATTTATATGGGGTAAACCATACAGGAATCACAGCATTGTTAATACTTAGTCCCACCATTTCAGGGGACCGTAATTGATTCCATAATTAACATAATCTTAAATTAAATGTCATTTTTACTCATTTAGTCCATATGTTGGGAGACAGTGGCAACAGACTCCAGATTACCAAATGCCACATCTAGAATTTTTCATGTGCGCTCATGTGCAGCAATATATGATGCAATGACGCACGACTGGCCAAGAAACACCTAACCAGTTGTCTTATAATCTACACCCTTCGGCTTAAAGATTCTTAAATGATTCTTGTCTTTGAACATAAGGTGCAAAGAAAAACTTTTGTGTGTATGGTACCTTTTTTCACTTCATAAATATACTTCACACTCACATATCTTGTTTACAAAAATAGTTCTTTTAATAACTGTCCATTGTGTGGCTTTGCTCCAAAGAGCTGTTATTGTAATATTTGGTTCTAAGATGTCTGGCAAACTGCAATGTGGAAACTATGTGCAAACCGCAACCGCAAAAAAAGTTGGCACACTATGCGAAATGCAAATAAAAAACAGAAAGCACTTATTTGTAAATCTGCTTTGACCCATATTTAGATGAAAACAATGCAAAGACAATATATTTGATCTCATACCTTTTCAACTTAATTATATTTTGTAAATGTATTCTTTCGTTTTGAAATCGGTACCTGTAGACATATTGCAAAAAAAGTTGGGACAGGTTCAATTTAAAACTAAGAACTTTGCAAAATGGTGAAAAAGAATTTTAAACCGTGCTAATTTGAACATGACAGTGCCAAGCTGCATAATCAGAAAGTTCAGATGTGAGAGTGGCCTGTCTGCAGTCAAAACATGTCTCTCTTTGAAAACATATGGTGCATTGTAAAGTGCAAAATGCGACAACTAAGGCCCCATGTGGTTGCGCAGCTGTGAATAAGTTAACTGTTGTTAAAAGGAAAGCTGATGTAACATGATGTAACGTGGTAAACATGCTACTGTCCCAGCCTTTTTGAAACACGTTGCAGGCATGAACATATATTTACAAAAACAAAATAATAAAATAAAGGCCAAAATAAAATATCAGACATCATTTTTTTGTGCTATTTTTCTGTTTTCAATGTAATGCAGGTCGAACAGAAATCAATCACTGCTGTCCCAGCATTTTGGAACTGAGGTTTGTATGTTGCCTGTGGCGACTATTAAAGACTTTTTTTTTTTTTTTTTTTTTGTATTCCTTCCCCTGAGGGTTAATGCCTTCAGTATCTGTTTCACTGAATTCAAGCATACACCAGAGACTGTCCAAGCCATCGGTATGACGCATTCAGATCAGAAGTGACATGGTTTGTGTGTAAGGTGTTTCTGGAAGATTTCTCTGCAAACACAGTGCATGATGTGAATGATGAATGAGGTTACCTGAGGCACAAATACTGGGACACACACAAACACTCATACAGGCTACCATAGATTCACATTTAGAGACTAGCTGCAGATAAACACACTCTGTTGACCTTTATTCACCCCTTCCTGCCTTCATTTCAGGACATATATATATATATGTTTTTTTTTTCCTCTGCTCTTTCCTCTCGTGAAATGGACTGGGGCATTTTGCATTATGATTCTTGTTTGTTGTTGTTGTTGTTGTGCAGTCCTATTAAAGTGTACCTGGCCAGCAGTCATTTGTTCAGCAGATTCTGAGGGGTTCTGTGTTCCAGGTTGTGGTAACTCATTTGTCATTTTTTCACAGGGAGGTTGAGGGTGGCCTGTTGGGGGGTATAAAGGGTGGATGTTAGACAAACTTCTGTTTTAGGTGCTACACTCTTAAAAAAGATTGTGCTTCAATGGTTATTTAGTAAAGAAAGTAGTTCTAAATAGAATCACAGACGCTTAAAAAACCCTTTGCATGATCAAAGGGTTCTTTGTATCATGAAAGTGTTCTTCAGATTGATGAAAAATGTGCATGAATGTGCTGTAGATGGTTCTATATAGAACCTTTTTTAAAAGGGTCCTATGTAGCTCCTAAAAGCATTCTTCTATTATTGCAAGCTTGACACTGTAACAATAGGAAGAGCCCTTTTGGGTGCTATATAGGACCCTTTTCAAAAAGGTTCTATATAGAATCATCTATAGCACATTCTGAATCTGTCTGAAGAACTCTTTCATGATTTTTTTTACAATTTTCTTTACTAAAGAACCCCTGAAGCACCATCTTTTTTAAGAGTTTTAAGAGTTTGGTAAGAGTTTTCTCTCTTTTTTGAGCTTGGTTATTAGTACTGCACTCTCTACTCTTTTTCCTTAAAATCTAAAAAGTAGAGCTTCTTAAAAGGTTCCTGATTCGGATGTACTGTTCTAGACTTTTAGTTGGTGCAGAACCTTTACATCATAGCTTTTCTTCCCTTTGCACATCTCGTTCACAAAGAATTTCCACGCATTTAAAGATTCTTGAGGAATTTAAGTGATAATTCTCTGGCATTGTTCCCAATAACCCTTTTTGGCACTTTTGAGAGAACTTGACGCAGTGTTGGTTGGTAGATGAACAGCTTTTTTTTTTTTTAATTTTTGTTAGACACTAGCATGCTGGTTGTTTAAGAATCCTCCTCCTCAACAAATATTGTTGTCCTCCACAGCATGTTGGAGCTTCTGGTACAAGTAAAAACCTGGCAAAAGCTTTTTCTGCACTGCCAGTAAGTGAGACAGTGTTTGGAAAATCAGTCTTCCCCTAAGTCTCTTGGCCAGTTTATCCATTATACAAGGTCTCACATGTCCACCTTTTTAGAAGATAATACATTTAATTGTAGTTAATTGTAAGAAATGCATAATGAAGCAGTCAGAAGTTTCGACTCTAAGGTTCAAACCAGGCAGACAGAGCTGCTTCTAACTAGAGGGATTTCTCCTGCAGGGTACCGTGAAGACGAGAACCACACAATGTCCGACACGCGTCAGCTTCTTTATAAACTTTATTTCAGAGCTGTGATGTTTGTCATTCCGATTCAGTGCTGAGATGTTGGGGAAGAAGCTGCAGATTGACAGTGAGAGATGAGACAACACCAAAGCCACTGTAAAAATGGGTTTAGTTTAAAGGGCATGAAATTAAATGTCTTGCAGCTCTAAGAAGCGTGATTTGTCCACCGCTTTTTTTTCCCTCTTCTTTTGGTTACATTGTTATGAAATCAGATTTTCACGCTTTGTCTCATCAGTGCAAGTTGATGGATTTATGACTTCTAGGAGTTCTTTTCATGACTCTTATCTTTTGTCAGTTTTGCCATCCAGTAGCGCTTTAAACTTTCCTGAAAGTATTCAGTTTTTGTTTTGATGTATAGACAGAATGTCTGGCATACTACATTTATATAAGGTTTGCGACTTTACATTAAAGCCACCGATAGACTGTATGTCTGAAGCCGATATGGTCATGAAGATCTAATTAGTTTACAGTTGGTGAAAGCTACAGACTTGCCAGTCTTTTAATTGCCAGAGGAATATACAGTTGAATAAGTTGGGTGAATTTTTTGTGTTAATGAACTAAGAGGTTATGAAATAACAGAAAATGAAAAACGATAGACAGCAAATCTAGTCCTCTGTGGCTTATTTGCCTTTAGAAAAGCAAATTAATGTGCAAAAATGAAGAACGACCAGAACAAACAGAAACAAATAAATGAAATATGAAACTGCAGGAACTACCTTTTATGTTAGCTTCTCCATTTCCCATGTGTCTTACACCTAGATAGAACAGTAAAGATAGACCAGCATTGGTCATCTCAACATGCAATCATGAAAATAACTATCACTTCACATGCTCCTTAATAAAGGAATAAGTACTTACATTAAGAGGACCATTAGAACAGCTCATCTCTTTGCAGTTCATATGCAGTAAATGAACATGACCTAGAACTGAATATGATATGCACACTTTTTCTTAACCCACAGTCGAGACTCCTGATTCTCATCAGAAGTTCATCACAAAGCTTTGATGCTGTGGTTGACTTTTGCACCTTGCCTTTTGACATGACTCTACTCTAATGGAACTGCAGCGCTTAAGTAATCGACTCTATAGTCACTATTGACCAAGCAATGATAATGATGAAGGGTGTTGTAGCAGACTGGCAATGTTAGCCTCCAAGGCAGTGGTGAAATCAATGGGCCTGGACACAGAGATTTGGCAGTCAAGTGATATGGAGTGATGGGAAATTAAGATTAATTTCCTTGTTCATTCAGTTTTAAATGTTGATTGGATTGGTTATCATAAAATGTAAATGTGTAGGATTTTCTTTAAGAGCTATGCCTAAATCTGTAGGAATATTTTGCTGGGCTTTTGTCCTGTACTCCTGGGCTCCGTCCTGGGTTGAGTTGTGAACTTCTGGGCTCCATGACGCTTGTCATTTGTCTTGAATATTATTCTCTCCCAAGCCAGTCTCATTGTAGAATGGTTGTATGGATATGAATGATGCTGGTGGCAAACCTATTGAATTTAATAGTTTTGTTGTGTGTGTGTGTGTGTATGTATGTATGTATGTATGTATGTGTGTGTGTGTGTATATATATATATATATATATATATATA
>JAILXH010133970.1:0-31140 GCA_023558415.1 Piaractus mesopotamicus
TGTGTGTGTGTGTGTGTGTGTGTGTGTTTGTTTTGCTCTTTGTTTTGTTTGTACCTTGAGGCCTCTGAAATCTCATTATGTTTGAATTATTCCCATTATTATTTTTTTTTTTATCTCCTTCTGTGGTCATCTCCAAGGCTTTAATCATTGAAACTCATTCGGGGCAATTATCTGAATAAGTAAACTAATGACCAGATGCCAGATTTGAGCATGTGAAAACAGGATAATTAGCATTGGATGAGCATCCACGGTGCATTAACGAAAAGTTTCACCCCATGTTAGCAAATAATTGGAACATTCGTTGTGTGAGAACACTGTCTTTGTAAGATTTAGCATGGTGGGAATTGTAATTGCTGTTTCCTAGAAGAAGTGGGGGGAAAAAACAATGCATCACCTCTTCACAGTGGGCTTAAAAAATGAATTTATCTCATGCATGAGAGTATTTTTTCTTAGCTGGGTCCTGGCTTATGGTTATGCTTTGTTATTGTAGTTTGTTTGTGTATGTGTGTGCATTTCAACAGGCAAATTTTAACCTTAACCCTGATACATTTAAACCAGCTCCCTGATTGTTATGAAGTTCTGGGTAAAATATTACAATATTTGTCATAATATATACCAGAATGATTCAGGGGGGTCGAGATAATTCTTTTTTTAAATTACATTTTCCTACCTTCACCTATTTGCAACAAATGGAACATAATTTAGCTCTTAGAGAGCACTTCAGAAAATGACAGATTTCACCTATAAAAGCTTCACCTCCATCTGCTCACACTTCCTCTGAAAGGCCTTTTCTGTAAATCAAATGTGACAAATGCTTAAAATTGCTGTGGCAATCAGTAACTCTTCAATTCTTAAAGGCATACTCCAGTACTTCTTGATCTCTATTTGCTGCACCTGTATCCTGGGGACATTTACCTGTATAAACCTGTATAGTTGCTTGCTTGTAATAGAAGCACTCTGTCTTTGCTTCACCCACAGACACATTCTTTAATAGCCAGTGTTACAAAGTTTAACCATCGTTACAGAATGTTGTCAAAAATCTCTTTCAATCTAATGATTTTAGCTTGGTATTTAGATTCACAACCTAACCTTGATTTGTCAGTTTAAAATATTACTACCAAACTGCATTATGTTGTTGTAGCTTACCAAAGCGGTGCAGGCTGGAAACAGTATTGCCACCATGCCATTATTAGCTCAAATGTACAACAAAAACACTACACCTAATCAATTCTAACAGTGTGATGTTTCCTATATTTTGTCCATCATGTGCTACAATTTCTCACTGGGTTGAATGTGATTTTGCACAGTGTTCTGTAAAACCTGTCCAACCTCCCAACAGTTGCTATAAAATAAAAGGTAGGAGGGAAAATTTTGAGTGTTTGAATAATGTAAATTTGAAACTACATTACACATCAACAATGAGGTCTTTACACTTGCTTTACTGTACTTTTGCTGCTTGAAACCTATATGACACTGCACTTGAGCTTCCTGCAACTCACTTGAAACCTGGTCAAAATAGCTGCAGACATCTCAACTTCATGAAACAAATGACTGATTTTAGATCAGTGGACAAAAAGATTGTTTATTGGGAGACCCCCCCTGGCTGCTAGTTTTTCATTTTGTCAGTTTCCTGAGCCATGACAACAAATATTAGTTTCTCAAAGGCAATGTGTCTGTAACCAGCTACAGTAATAGCCAGCTAACAGTAACAGCTGCTGCTTGTTCTACCTTTTAGTCATCTTTGCTAGCCTGCTGTCAACGTGACTTAGCAGCTAGATCCATTTTTTCCTCTTTTGACACCCCATAATTTGGCACAGTGCTCAGATTAATTTGAAACCAAAGGATGATTAAAGAATGGCAGAATGAGATGTGGTCAGTGATGAACTGCATGGCTAACTTTACTGCAAAAACGATCAAAAGGGTGTATCAAAAAGTATGAGCCCCCAATTCGGCTAACTAGTGTAGTAACTGAATATGTTGCAAGTTTCTTTGTTTTTGAATTACTTGACTGTCAGCTTGCATGGAAATTATTTTGCAGGAAATGAACAACATGCAACTAGTTGCATCTAAGTTTCACCATGTAAAGCAAACACACATGAAGGAATGTCTTGCCAAAGATGGTCTTATAAAATTTTATCCAAATTCTCAACACAGAAACAACACAACAAAACAAAAGACATCCTGATTACTATGTTTATTCACACTTCAGCTGCTTCCGAATGGTATCTATTATGAGTGTGTTTAAACAGGTTTTCTGTTATTTTCTAATTACAGAGAGACTAAATGCTACGGATGCAGCAGATAGTGATTAGGCTGAGAAACACTGGAGTATCGCTTTAAGTAGCTAGAATACGTCTCTCCTGGATGTAGCATTGAAGCTAATTGTGAGATCCGATGAGGTAGCGTAAATGTGATTATACCTGCCAGATCACCTTTAAGCATGGGCAGCCATCCTGAGTGCTGCCTAATGGGAATAAACAGGCATGTTTAATGCATAAAGGAAGGGCGAGTCCCTTACAGTCAGGTGGAAGAGTTATCAGTGACAGGTGGGGGGTTGTACCTGTCACTCTGTCTTAATCAGCCGTGACCGCTCCTTCTCGCATCTTGCAAGGCCACAGCATTAGTCCTGGGTGGGGGTTCCACTCTCTTTTGGCTCCAAGCCAGAGTGACAGAGGCAGAATTGATAGAGAGCAGAATGCAAGACTGCTCAATCTCAGTGTTTTACCTTCAATAAGGCCTTCAGTATTTAACCCTTAGAAGTTGGTGTTATCGCCAGTAATAACAAAAGCACAGAGTAGATCTATTAGCTTGTACTCTTTGAAACAAATAGAGAAATTCTCTCAAAAATGTAGCTTATTTCTGCTTTCAGTCTATACTATGAAGAAGAGATATTTTGTTAAGATTTAAATGTGATTGAAAATGTATTCTTTGGCATGCAGCTTTGTTTTACAAACCAAACATTTTTGTAAGTTTGTAAGTTCAGTCTAGAATCTCTTGATTCAGAATCTAAATTGAATGCAGTGTAATTAATTGCATAACTCAGTGTGCAATTGAATAAGAAATCATGTACAGTCACATACAAAAGTTTAAACACCCCTGGTCAATTTACAGGTTTTGTAGATTGTTCAGTGAAGCTAACACGGGTAACTACAGGGAACAAACTTAAATATGGATTATTTTCTGTTAATTTTACTGCAGAATTTCTACTTATTTGCTGAGTTTAACATATTAGGGTAAATACATAAAATATAAAATGTGCCATAACTTTTGTACAGCCCACATTTTATATATTTTTTTCCAAATATGTGAAATTCAGCAAAGAAACAGTAATTATGTTCCATAATTTGACCAGGGCCCAAACTTTTCGCATACAGCTGTCATTACTAGCAATGTCAAAGTTAACATGTTTATAACACATAGTAATGCAATAAATTATTAACAGCCCCACACACTGTTGCTATGACTCCACGATGGTAGCCCCCTTGTTCAAATACAGCTTTTAAACAGCAAATTTCATTGATGGCTCTATTGATTCTATTGATAATAACCAAAGTTATGTCACGACGTGAGTTTAACATCAGGGCACATCAAGTACAAGTACATCCGAAGTATAATTTACAAGCCGAATACACTGCTAATGCAAAAATTATCAGTAATATCAGTAACATTAGCAGGGTTGAGAGGGTTACTTTAATCCTTTGGATTACTATATATACATGTGTGTGTGTGTGTGTGTGTGTATATATATATATATATATATATATACATATATATATATATATACATACATATATATATAATACTTTTTAAATATAGTAATCCAAAGCTTTACATATTAAAGTAACATAATCTGATTACTTTCCATTACTTTTGGATTACTTGTCTTTAATTAAAAATGTTTAGTTATTAATTATATCTATTCTGTTACTAGCCAGTCCTGAACAGTGTGAGCTACAGAGGACGCTTTCTGCAGACATTTGCTGGGAAGTGCTCTCTGGACAACTGTGGATAAATCAACAAACAGAAATAGCAAACTGGAAGGCTGCAGTTCCTCTCTTAACAAGCTGTAACTTATAACACTCTCATAGCGGTATGAGAGCGAGAGGCTACAGTCACTGAGAAACATTCAGTCACTGTTGTTATTACTGGATGTTGGGAAAAGCATTTACCCTATTTTCATATTCACCCTGCGTTCATGTGATTTTACGTTCGGTTTCATGTTGATGAAGGTAATAATTACATATGCATGCATATAACTACAACAAAATGCATTGCTTTTCAAATTGAAAAAAATTCTCGCTTTAGGGTCAAATTTGAGCAAATAAGACTAATATGATCAATCACAATTAGCTACACAAACTAATATATTAATTATGATCAATTATTTTATGCATTTGACAGTCCTAGTAGTTTCATTTGAATAGTATACCAGATGGAAAAGGATAACTCTTGACTTCTAAGGGTAAACTGGTGGCCATATCTTGACAGAATGGATAGTTTTGGTAGAGATTTTGCTTGTTGGGGAAAAAAAAAATCGTTCAGACTAGTGTTACTTTAAAAACAATTGTGTTTTGGCATGCAATGGGTTTTTGGCAGTAGGCACCTAACTTTGGAACTGCTTCCTTAATCAAGTTGGGTGCATTAAACTTGCTAGCACACTGAAGACAGCAACTTGCCAAGGCGTCTGTGCTTTGGCTCCTCCTTGCCAAATTAAGATGAATCGAGGAAAGAATTTGGGTCTTAGGAGCGTCGTTGCGGGTGTGTGAAGCTCATTGCCTTTATTGGGGTGAAATAGAGAAATGGAGAGACTAACTCACTGTGAGAGCATTTTGTCCTGGAATTGCTCTGCTGGGAAAAAGCCAATAACAGTTCATACTTGGCCCATTTG
The DNA here is from genome assembly GCA_023558415.1 of Piaractus mesopotamicus. NCBI lineage: Eukaryota > Metazoa > Chordata > Actinopteri > Characiformes > Serrasalmidae > Piaractus > Piaractus mesopotamicus. The sequence continues at coordinate 4,889 of JAILXH010133970.1, forward strand.
GTCTGCACAATGCACCCAAAAGCTTTTGCTCTGCCTGACACTCTTTCTCGCTCCATCTCTGCAGAGGAGCAGCCGTAATGATGTCCTACTGTTTCAGGGAGGGCAGTGACAGGACGAGCTCAGGTAGACATCAAGGTTAACGTGAGACTGCAAAGGTGAACAATGTCTATGAGAGCCCATCTATAGCTGCACACTACATATGGGAAACTGAATTTATGACTGTATGCCTGGCTGGTAAAACGTGCATTTTAGAAGGAAGCTATGACAATATGATGTCACAGTATGCTTTTCTGAATATTTTCTGTATATTTATGTGTTGTGGGTATTGTACATCTACAGTACATCAGAAACATTGAAAAACTGCATGTGTCATACAAAATACAGATTTAGACCAATTATAGAGATCCTGTATACAACAACAACCACTGGAGACCAAATCAGAATGTTTATAAACATGAATGTGAGGATGTAGTGTCAAAGGGACCCAAGAATATGATGGATTTGGTCTGTGTTTTCTAGCTTTCAAAAGCAGGTAGAGCTTTTATATGTCATATCAATCCCGGTGAGGGACCCTCTGGTAACACAAAGCTACACAAGTCAGTGAATTCATTACTTTTCCAGGTGAAGATAAAGGGGGATGGGGTAGAGCCAATGTTTAGATGGTGGTGCCACTTGAGCTCCTGTAATTGTAGACATTTTGTGAGTTTATGCACACAAAACAGTGTAGTATATTGTTTCATGTCAGCCAGCAAGCAAGGCAGCTAATTATCCAATTAGGTGCTTTAGAGTAGCATAAAATGACCAAAAAGACAATTGAAACATTATAATAACTGGTGTTAATGTTTCCAGCTGTCTCTCAAGCAGGTGTAAAATGAACTACAGCTAGAACTGTAATAATTTCATTGGTTCCCATTTGAGTCAGTTCTTGTTTTGAATGTGCAGTGAAAAAAAAACCCTTATGAAGTGTGAGGCTAATACATGTTTATGATTATGTGACAAAAAATTAACCACATGAAGTCTTGTTAATCATAAAGCTGCTGCACCAGAAAGATCAATTTTAAAAGTAATATTTAATGGTGAATTTGGACCATAACAGCTTTAGTACTGTACAGGCTTTCTGTGACAGTGATATTAAAGAACTAGATCTAGTTTGTCCAACTGCGAATATTAGGTCTGAATGAGTATTTTGATATTTCATCACATGATCACTAAAAGGTTTCTGTATTTCCAGTGTCTTGGATAAATAACTCTTAGGATTAGTTCCAATGCAACAATACTGACATTTTCCACTCTATGCTGTTGTGACATAGCGCCAATTTGTCCTATAATGTAACTGCTTAAACCGCATAGTAACAAGAAGCTGAAGGGATGTCAGTCCATGATGACATCTTATTTATTTTTACCAAACTTTTGATTTTTCCTTTTTTTTTTTTTTGAAGCCAAAGTCAAGTATCACATTACAGTGTAGCAGTACTAGATATAGTCAGAGATAAAATTACAGATGAACAGGTACTGGAACAACCAATTTGTATGGAACTGCTAATTTTGCCACAGAGAATAAGATGACTGCACACCTGTACATGTGGTACGCAAAGCATATTGTTAGCAGTCACGCAGTGAGTAACCACCACAGGATTTTATCATACCGTTTTAATAGCTATAATTTTCTTAGCTGAGTTTATGCAGATGTCTGTAGACCACCTGGTTCAGCTGGTGTAAAAACACATAGTTTCAAGCAAGAATACATAAAGAGCCGAGCACAGAGAGTAGGGATAGACAGTCAATTACTGAAAGCTTTCTGTTTTTTTCCAATATCTTGGATAAATAACTCTTATCTCCAATGCAACATTATTGCCATTTTCCTTTCCAGAATTAGGTTTTATGCTGTTGTGATGTGGCGCCAATTTGTCCTATAATGTAACTGCTTAAACTGTGTAGTAACAAGAAGCTGAATGGATGTCAGTCCATTATGACATCTTATTTATTTTTTACCAATCTTTTGATCTTAGTCGTTTATATTATTGATTGAGTAAAACAAATGGACCTAAATGAAAAATAACCAACTATTAAATGCCAAAATGCCAAAATACCTTATTGGATAATGTTAAACTCAGAAGCCTTAAAAAGACTATATTTAAATGATATATACCAGTTTAATCTTATAAATAAAGTTGCCAAAAAGGGTTCTTTGCAAGATGTGTTGGAAGAACCACTTTTGTTTACTTAAAGAACCCTTAAATGGATAATACATCAGAGAACCATTTTTGTAATGTAAAGAACCACATAATGTGAAGGTTCCATGAATTGAACCATAGTATATAACCTTTATGTCATTACACACACTATGACAATTAGAGCAAGTTCCTCAGTTTGAGCCATACATGTCACAACACCTTTATTATCATATTAATTTCTAAATTTGAGTGCTTTTCTAAATTCTAGCACTCTGAATTTCTAAATTCTAGGACTGTTCTAAATTCTAATGCTCTTCTAGCACTGAATTCAGAGCTTTGACACAGAGCTGTTGCTCTTTTTCATTCCTACCACTTGTATTTCCAGTCAGTGACGGATCTAAGACTCTAAGACTTCCAGAAAGCCTAAAGTGACATTCTTCCTGCCCTGAGGGTTCCCCATTGTTCTTTAGGGGACCAAAAGTGGTTCTTCTCTGGCATCACTCAAAGAACCCTTATGGCACATTTTTTATGAGTGAATGTAGCAAAACATCAGGCTCTGTTTCTTACTTTATGGAGAAGAGCAGGATGTTTTTTTTTTGTATCGAGTTGTTGAGTTAACAGAGATGTGAGTTCTACACATTTTGTGATGGAACAAATCTTTATCTGTAGTTCTAAGACACAATATTTGAAGCTATTACTTTGTTGCCATTAATAAAGAAGGCACACAACAGTCTGTCCATGAGGAGCTCCATTTAATCAGCAGGGTATTTAACAGATTTGTTGTCATGGTAACAAACCCTCTTGCCAATATCTGCTCTTCAGTTTACATACATTGTTGCCTTTGCTCAAGCTCCTTGAAGTCTGCAATTACAATGGCTACGCTAATGATGCTAATGTGATTTCTAATTCGTCTAGGATGTTGAATGGAAAATTCTTTAATTAGTCCTTGAATACACAAGCTAGCACGAATTCCTACCTGCATCTAATATCAGGGACATAATCTAGCCCAGGATTGTGAATCATGCCCATTTTTGCCCAACACTGGCCTTAGTTATACACAAGAGTGATCAATTCATATGGACAGCAGTCACTCCGTATCTGTGGAGCCAAGGCTTACAGACGCCAGGTCCAATCAACTCAGCCCGAGTTGAATTTTAGGGCAATTTCTTCATATAGTACCAAGAACAACCTGAAAACACCTGATCTGCCCTTAATTGGATCTTGAATCTTGAAAGTCTGCAGCATTCCTGCAGTTTATTTTATTAAGTTTGGGGTCTTTGTTCTCCAAGCAATGGCAATTACACATTTGAGGCAAATCAAATCAGCAGGATTTCCACTCAGTGAGGATGGCCCATAAAGTGGACATGTCCGAATGGGCTATTTCAGCAGCAGCCAGGCTAGCTGCTTGACAAAGCTGTCCATGTGCACTGGTCTCCAAACCCTAATTACAATAAATCATGTACACTAGCTCACTCAGAGCTGTCGTAAAAGAAGGACAGGCAGTCTCCACTTTATGAGACCTCAGTAAAAAATAATGTGGGATAAAATGGCCATGGTGTGGCTATTTGATTTTTAGTATTCCACAGATCAGGCTAATTCTGTAATAGTACAACAGTGCCTTCAAAAGCAAAGCCTTGTTAATTAACAGTATTCCAGATGTTTGTCAATGCATCAAGCTGTACACGCTTATTAGTAAAGGTGCTAAAAATGGTTCTTTGGAATGATGCCATAAAATCACTTCCCTAAAGAACGTTTCAATGGATGATTCTTTTTGAAATGACAACGTCAAGTGTGAAGAACCTTTACAAGTTTAAAGAACAGACACATAATGTAAAGGTTTTTCAGTAGCACTTTACTGTAAGGCAGCATTTATAAAGGTTAATGGCACCTACATAAGCCTTTCATGACAACTTACGTACACCTATGTAAAAGGTTTATTCCAACAAATGTCAGTTGTCATGACACTATCTGTGGTGAAATTGACTTAATCATCCATCATAACAACAATTGAAATAAGCCTTTATACATGTTCGGTTTATGTCAGTTTACATAAGGCTTACTTAGGTGTCATGTAGCTGTATTAATGCTGCCCTTCAGTGTAAGTATAGTAAAGTATAAAGTTCTGAGAGTAAAGTATAGAGTATCAGTAATGTGTAATTTTTCCTAGAACCATTTGTTCAAGCCAAGACCTTTAGGAAGCACTTAGGAAACTTCATTTTTATCAACTTCATCAAATTCAATTTCACTTATGCAGTGCAGTCCTACAGTCTACAGTAGATCCTACAGGATCTGCAGTCCTTGTTCCTTTTGTTTGGTAAAGATACAGGAGATCCGGGGTCTTAAAAATAGTTTTAAAAATTGTGGAGAATTATTCTCATAATGATATGGTCGCTACATTTCTCCATTTTGGTAAAAAATACAAAGTGGTCCTGCTGCCACAATTTGTCCTTTTGTTCTTCTTCAAAGGTAGTCATTAATGTGTCACAAGTGTACCCTTTAATTTTCAATCCAAAGACTGTCTGTCCACTTTTGTTCAGACATACATCAGACAACTTAAGAGGGAAGTAAAGACAGGCATATTTTGGAATGAGATGCTCTTCTCTTTGCTTTTATTTATTTATTTATTTTATTCCGTTTTCTCCCACTTTTTGTTGATGCTACCAGGCTGGGGGGGTGAGCTAGCACATGCTTCACATGAAGACAGTCACCGCAAAAGATGATCTTCTAAGCATCTTCTAAAAAACACTAACATTAAAATAAATACAACTAAACAACTAAATAATACATTGTGCTTTTTTCACTGCCAGTGTATTAACATTTCCAAAATCCAACAGCTAGTTTTTCTAACCAGTCGTAACAGCTCCAAACAGGTTCACACCCTCAGATTGGAGTCTTCATCTTCAAAACATATGCCACCATATCAGTTAGCCAGAGTCCTACATGTCCTGTGGTGTGTGTAGCTGTTAGCCTGCTAGCTAAGCTAGAACAAGCACCACAACTATTCAGCAGTTTTCCAGTTGTTGGTTTAACATTTACTGAATGATGAATTGGACATTGCACTTGTTTATTTTTCACTTATTTATGAACTGTTTGAAAACCATGCTCAGAACTTATGTATTTGGAAGTTTAGGAAGTGGTGCACCTGAGCATGTTGTTAAAGTTCTGTAATTGCTGCAGGTCTGGATTGAGCAGTGAGGGAAGTGGCTGCAGAGAATTCTGGCTTTGTCGAAAAACCCCAAGCTTCCATAGATTCCGTCATGGCATTTGGGCAGCAGGGCTAAGTCACACTGTCTGGACATGTTGGCTGAACAGTGCCTGATAAGACTGGAGACTAGCTTGAGGCTCACTCCTTCTCCCCCTTCACACTGTTGGCCGTGGTTTGGGGCATGGTCTTTTCCATGCAAGAGGGGACAGCGTTCCTATAAGTTCAGTTCCAGCTGTGAAAAAAACCAGGGAAGTGGAACATGAAAGCCCCTCAGAACTAATAGCCATAATTCCCTCTGATTTCCCATCAGACATGCAGACCGCAGCATACAGCTGGAAGGTAGAGGCAAGGAGAAAGGGAAGAAAAGGAGAAAACCAAGTGGGGGTGTTGAGCAGAATAGAGAAAGAGGAGGCAAAGCAGAGGAACCAGAAAACAAAACCAGGACGGAAAAATGTTGGAAAGAGGAGATTGGATGCATCATGAGTAGTTTAAGGAGAGAACAGTCAAAGCTTGTAAATGACTTACGACCATCGTAGGGCCGTCATTATTAATTGGTGAAAAATCAACCACTAAAATGTAGTGTGTTCCATTCTGGAGGCAGCAGCCTAATTATACTGCTACACTATTTTTTAGAACCATAATACCTCGTAACTTTTACAGTGCTGTACACATGATCTCTGTTTACTTGCAGTCACTCATTAGTTTACACTTACTCCCGATCTTAAAGTTGGATTACCTCAGCATATTAGAATGGATCCTGAATTTACAGCATCTGTTTTCTTTGCTTTGCTATTGCATTGTTATGGAAACATATTTTGTATGAAGAACAGGCTGCTTTAATGAGTCTTATCTGCCACTATATACTCAACGGCCCAATATTACAGATTACTGTGGCTACTAGTTTGTGAATCATTTCAGTTCATTCACTGTCCTTTTGCACCATCTGCTTTTTTCTAACACACATGCTGAGAGCAGTTTAAAAAAATGTAGAAAAATAATTAATTTCAGAACTTTTATATCTTTCAGTATTTCCATTGTTCCAGGACAACATCAGTCTGTAGCGTTGATTCCCTTTGTGCTTTTCCCTACATGTGCTGGAAAAGTGAGCTGCCATCAGTCATTCATTGCAAGTTTTCTCCCCCTCCCCCCTCTAAACTAGCAGCAGCATCTCAAAGTATAGAATCAAATCGAGAAACTATTTACAGACAAAAAGCAATACCAGTATTTTAAACTGGGCTCCCTCTTGTAATGAAGAGACAGTGTGTTTATGCAGCTAGCCCCCTAACTAAGCTAACTAACTTTAGCTTCATGTAACTAGTTACGAACGCAGCTTGTGATGTCATGCTAGACAAGCAAACTGCCTAAATTTAAACACAGGAAAGGTTTCTAATGATCTTCAAACACAAATATTTTAAATAAGTTAAAAAATATGGCGGTCAATCAAAACAGTAATGACAGAAGAAATGTTTAACATTTGTAAACGCATTGGTCGACAGAAATAACCACTCCATCTGCCATGTTTTTCAAACTGAACTGTGGAACTCTTGTCTGTCCAGCAGTATTATAGGCATATAATAGGTATACATACGATGTGGCCTTAAAATTTGGTCAAAATAAGGTACCGTAGAAAACAGCTGACATATGCTGCCTTCTGAATAGGACAACCTTCGTCTTCGGAGTGTGCAAATGCTCCTTTAAAATGCTGCCTACTTTGAATAGACCAATAGAGTCAGTCAGTCAGGGGCTCACTAATATAATCAACGGTGACAGCCATAGACTAGTGACAGAGAACAAGTTACACCAAGAACTTGCAGATGTTCTGAAAATGAGACTTGAAATGCGAATCTGTGAAATGAAATGAAAGCAAGAAGTCCATCTTTGGCTGTTGATGGAAAGTGAAGCTGCCCCTTTGAGGCTGGGCAGGGCCCATTAGTGGTTGAAGTCGGTCGACTTGACGGAGACTGTTCAGCTCTGGAGGCTTTACGTGTCAGTTACTGAAGTTTTAATTGCTTTAATGAGGCAGTGCTCTGGCAGTGGAAGATAATTAATAGACTCTGTTTGGGCTGCCACTGTGTTGAGACAACAGAGTCAGGGCATAGTGCCTCACACTTATGGCCTCTTTCTTCTTCTGTTAAAAATGTCTGCGTCAATCTAGTAAGCGAATAGCTCTTGATTACTTTGCCTCTCTCAGAATTTAGCAACATCTTAAGATCTTGCTTTCCTCAGTCGTGATTGCAGCAGTGCTGAAAGCATAAAAGAAACAAAAGCGTTCTTTAGAGAGGTGCCCTAGAATTACTTCTGGTTTCTGAAAAAAACTTTCAGTAAATGCAGCGCTCCTAGAGGCCACTGGTGGAATGGAAACTACTTTTTTTTTTTTTGCCATAATTCTATTAGCACATTGATTAGGACACTCTGCTGCCCTGAAATGTTGTGACTGTGTTGAGCTGCTAGCGAGCAATGAGTAGTGAAAAGGGAGAGGTGAGAACACTGCTGTGACAATTATTCACCCCTATTCACTATTCATCACAAAGATGACCACGCAGAGAAAAAAAAAGGACAGCACAACTGCAGCTTTTTGATATCAGAGAATCAGGTACAAATGCCACAAAAAAGTAGAATTTAAACATTTTAGAAATGTTGACTTGCTTGTTCACATAAGAAGACAAAAGCCCAGTATGCTTACCTTTTGTAAATCATGCACATTTCCATCGAAATACATTCCATCAGCAGTATTGAAGAACAAAAATGCACAGTTCAAAAACTGACAGACCTCCTAAACAGGCACAATTAGCATTTTGTGGTAACTGTGAAACAGGGTTAAAGAACTACATTAGCATTTAGTAAAAGAGCAGAAAATGTTGAGTCCAGTCACACAGACAGTGTTTTCTGCTCTAAAAAAAAAGAAGATTGAAATGGTTGTCCCTCGTAATAGTGCACAAAACACTGGGAAATTTGTGTACGGGAATGGAGGCTAGTTCTGAAGAACACTTTTAGCACTTTTGTTAGTGTGTAGCTGTAAAACTCATGAAGCCAAGACAAGTAGGAAGCAAACCAAAGCAGAATACAGCAACTGAGGCATTTTGTTTCAGTTTCATTGTGCTGTGGATTGCAGTTTTACTCCAGAGAGCTGTTCCAGAATGGCTTATGATTGAAAGCAAAATGTTGTGCTTGGTCTCAGTAGCGCACTCTTATAAAAATGATGCCTGTCAGCACACGTGCTGTCTCTGCCTGAGCTCCATTGGCAGTACCTCACACTCATGCCCAAATGTTCTGAAATGGATCACATTCAGATTTCTCCCAGATTGTGGATGGGCGTCTGATAGATAAAGAGACATATCACGCAGTTTGGTGCTTAGAGATCCCTGGCTGTTATTGCTAGATTTGATTACATTCCAGAAACTACATGAACTGAATACACTTATCTCTTATCATCAGTCTCCAAAATTGTTTGTGATGAAACTTTGTAAAACAGAAAATTACATTGCGCAAAAACAGGTGCTTTTGTTTTTCAATACAGTCAAGGCCAGTGCACACTGGAGAGCCCAAAAATTCAAAAGTATTGTTTATAATGATGGTACGCTCACCGGTGGGGACACTCAGCACTGTTGCTCGGTGACTCTGAGCACAGTTCAATTTCTCAGCACGTCACAGCACGCCACTCAGCATTTTGTCATTACTGCAGTAAATTAAAGTCATATCGAGACCACAGAAAGCCACAGTAGGTCAGATGGGGATTGAAATTTACACAGAGAAAGCGAGTCTGTCTTTTAGATAAACAGACAAATGCTAATGGTTAGTTACCATTGCCTGTTTTTTCACTCATATCTTTCAAGTCGAAAACATTGAGTTTGTAAAGAGGTAGTGAACTGATGCCAAGTGTGATAAATGATATTAAAAGTTTTGTTTTATTACATTTTTATGAGTAGAGTGTAAAAATGAACTTGGTCACACTTTTGGATGATCCCCTACAGATACTTATATTATTAACAGACTTTCTGGTGCTAGTTAATTATCAGCAATATTAAGGTGAGGGTTAGGTCAGGAGTAGGTGTAGGTGTAGGCTTTGCCTTGATGTTAAGGTTTAGGTTTAGGTTTAGGGTTTTAATCCTGATGTTTCTAATACTCTTTGTTCAGCAGGGCTGTGGAACAGAAATGTAACACTGCTGAATGTTGAAATATTGCCGTAATATTTAAATCCTGCGTCTAGTACAAGTTTGGAGTGTTGGCTGAAATGATGAAGAAGAACTTTTAGAGAAAATGTCAACCTCATCACTCCTGAGTCGTTATCCAGCAGGTAACCCAATCAGAAAAATCATCACGCATGAAATCTCATCTCATTACGACTAAAGAGATAAACACTTTGAATTAGTGAATTAATCAGTTCACGTAACCTCGGTGTTTCTGACAAAAACACGTTTCCTGTTATGCTCTGTTGCAGATATTGAAAAGACTACTGTACTGACGATTAAACTCAATTACTCCAATAAAAAATTTATTAAACGTACATTTTAAATTAAGTGAAGACTTCCTAGTTTATTTTTTTCCAGCGAAGTATTTTTGAACGTTTCTGAAGTCATGCATGTTTTTTTTATCCATGTTTTTATTTATTTATTTGGTTGTTTGTTTGCTTTTTTAAAGTTTTATGGTCTAGAGGGACCATCAAAGTGTTCAGCATGATTATACAAATACTTATACTTATGATGCGAAGTCATTATCTCCCCATCTCTACCAACACCCTGCCCACTTATCCAGTACTATGCAAAAGTTTGTGTGCCCTGGTCAAAGTATGTTTTGGTAAAGTGAAAATAAGTGCACATCCTGGTAAAAACATAAGATGTGGTTTGTGCAAAAATTATGGCACAAATTATATTTTATGTTTTATTTTTTCCAGTATGTTAAATTGAGCAAATAAAACAGAAATTGTGAAAAAATGTCATATTTAGGTTTGTTCCCTGTAGAGAGTGTACAGAAGTACAGAAGCTCTCCAGCTGGATGTAGTACAGTGGGTCCTTTCTGCAGATGTGCTGTGTGGATCAAGTGGGTGGGCTTCTTTGGCGAAAACGAAGTGCTGCTTCTTCTTTTTTCTTTTTTGATCAGGCTGTCAAAGGGATGGCTTTTGATCACTTATTCTCATTACAGGGACCCATACCTCTAATCTCACGTGTGTCGGTATTATTAGCCACGCTCTGTGCTGAAGATGGGGGTTGCTGTTCCATGTAGAGTGTCATCCCTGGGCGTTGAGCTGCCTTCATATATAGTCTGCTTGCTATTTTACTTTCTTCTGATAGAAAATAAGCTCAGCATCCCTCCTGTGCTAAAAGTGCACTTATAAATACAGTAGGAGACCGAAAGAAATTAATGCTATTACAGAACGGCAATTATAACCAACAGTGAGTATGCTATTTTGAAACTTCTATTTATTAGAAAGCAAAATAAATCAATTAGAACAATTTTGATTGATGTTCTTTTATTGTTGTCACAATTACTATGAATCACTTATACAGAACTCTCTGGGAATTGTAAGGTATTCAGATAATTGTAAAGTATTTACCAAATACATTGCATCTCCCCAAGCCTGACTGCTTTGCACAGCAAGGTAAAGAGCCACTCAACAGGGGAGATGAGGCCAAGTGCTTGCATGCCTGTAGAATCATGTAACATTATGGTAGTTAATTACATTATCTACTGTGTTAATATATCTCAATTTTTTTAGATGAGCATGGCAAAGTCAAATAAGTGGGCATGTACTGTAGAATGTGAACGATATGAAAAGTTCATCACCGATACCGATTTGAGCTAAATATTTCAATTACCGATAATATCAGTGGATGCAATTTTGAGTGGTCAAAAGGTAAATAGACTTCAATGGTTTTGTTTAAGGGGACAGTGTCTTTAGGGGACAGTGGGGTTGCTTGGCACAGTTTTTGTTGTCTACCGTATATCCCAAGTAACCCATCTAGCAGCAAGGTTATCTCAGCTAAAAACAGACACTTTTAATGTCAGTAAATATTCCAGTTTTAAGTCGAAATTCATGTTATTTCAGTGACTAACTTTGTGCTGATATTTGATAGGATTACAATTCTGCATTCCATGCTGATCTGCTTGGACAAGAGGCTTGTGGCCCTGTACAAGAGCAAATCTAGGAGCTTTGGTGAAGGACCTGATCATCTGGTTGGTCCATATGGTGGTATCACCAGGCTGACAGCAAAATCCTTCTTCACTTCTTCAAAGATCTAAGCCACTCTTGTGGCAAAAGGAGGTTCCTACTAGTCCATGGCACAACAACCCGCACCATATGAATGAGGCACCTCCTCTCTGGAGGGGGAAAAATATACCCTCCTACCTCCAACCTCTTTAGCTTCAAAGCCATTAAGTTGATGCCACTGCGGAGGAGAATAAGAGCTTTCACAATGATAGCATTATACATGGACGTATAAGTCATTCATACATATACAGTATGTACATACATACACATGTACGCATACATAATTTATTCATTTTTTTAGTGTCAGAAAAAAAGTAGACACACACACTCACACACATCATCTAAACCGCTTATCGTACTGGGTCGCGGTGGGGTGCTGGAGCCTATCCCAGCATTGGGCAGAAGGCAGGATACACTCTGGACAGGTCGCCAGTCCATCGCAGGGCCACTTGATATCAGTTTTTTTTAAAGAAATCTGTAGGGATATTTTTCCTTGCTTTTTGTAAACACCTCTAGAGTTCAGTTGGTAGCATTTTCGGCTTCTCACGATTCAAATAATCCTAAACACATTTAATTATGTTGATATCTGAACTCTGGGGTGGCCAGTCCATTGTACTAAGCACATCAGCAGCTTCTTTGTTTGATTTGCACATTTTTTATCCATTTTCTTTTCTTAGTAACAGCTTTTTAAGTCATCTTATGTCTAATCTCTTAGAAAAATCTCCTAAAAAATGAATGAACTTGTACTCAATGGCCATTAGGACTGTAAATTAAACAAATAAAGGGTGGTCTTTGACTTTTGCACAGAAGTGTATTATTAATTTAACAAGCAGAAGATTGGTCAGCCTGCCGTGCTATTATCTTATTTTGTTTATTCATTTATAACAATTCTTTGATTTTTGCACTTAATCATTCTTCTTATTCAATATGTACTATATTTGATGAAGCATTTTGTCTACTTCAACGTGTTCACACACTTCAGAAAACAAAATATCATGACACATATCATGATTAAAGATTCCCACACTTCTTCATTCATAATCGTTTACCCCACCCCCATGTATCTTTTTTGATTAATTGGCCAAAAAGCACATGGCACACAGTGGGAATAAAGTGGCATTCCATCCCTTAATAGAAGCTCTTTTACCTTCTTGAATTATAAATCAACAGTGAGGTAGATGTACTCATCTTTTTATTTTTTTTTACTCTTCAGATGGACTCCAGTAATGGTGGTCCCCTCAGGGATCAGCCTCTGTCCGAGTAGATGTATTTATTCATGGGTAAAAGAATATGTAAAAGAAAGGTAAAGCCAAGCTGAGGATATAATAGAAGCCAGAGTTCTCAACCTTAGATGATAGCAGTTATGAACAAGTGCATTTGTGATGAAGCAACCAGTGCTGCCAGCCTTTTGTCTGACATCTGTCATTTGACTGGCTTAGCAAGCCTTAGGCCAGGACACTCTGTTCCAGCATGAATCTCAGGTTACAACAAAAGTTCAGGATATTTAGCTCAGAATGGAAAGAGAATATTGTCTAATCATCGTGTGGCCAGAGGGTAGATAAACAAAATTAATATTAACCATAGAAAATTGATACAAATATTTCAGGCACCGCACCGGGAATAGTCAGCACAAGTGAACGGCTGTTTATGAAGCTTCACATTTTTAGATGCCGTAATATGCTTATATTACATCATTAACCTGTTACCTGTCATCTGTTTTTGCCTGAAACAGCATACCTAAAGTAAAAGGAGCACTGCTCCCACTTTGGGCTACAGTCATGATCTTGGTCTCATTTGGTCTGAATAATTGTATGACTTACTGACACACAGTAACAGAGGCTAGAATGGAGGAGTTTATTTCTGCCTGGCTCATAGATCTCTAGACTGATCTATGACTCTTGCCACGTTATCAAGACCATGTTTTGGATTATGATGTCTCTGTGGATAGCAGTGAGGCTTTGAAGGTAAAGACCCACAGATATGCTAGCATTTGCTCATTTGGTGCTTTTGTTGCAAATGAGACGATCATTACTGCTGTGAATAACAGACCTTAAAATGGTTTGGGGGAATCCAATCCTGTAATTCCAAGCTTTCTAATGGTATATTGCATTACCATGTTGCTGGACGATTTGATGCATAAAAATAATGTAGATAAAACTGGAAGTGAACACTTCAACAGAAGTTTTCCAGTACACGTATAGCGATTTAGATACGGTTAAGGTTAGATTAAAGACTTAAATGGGTGAATTTCCATCAGGCATGCACCAGTTACACAAAGCATGGCTTTATCATTACCTTGTGTGCTACTTACTTTTATACTTTTATACAGGTTTGACCTAAGAAAGGGTTAAAGGGATATGTCACCCAAAATGAAACGTAATTATTTCTACATGCTTACGTGCCTCTTAGAGTGGTGCCATAGTAAGAGCTAAAGCGAGATTTCCTGATTTGAAAACCCCCTTCTGATGATGTATCTTAAAGGTGAAAGTAAATTTTGAATGACTGCAAGTACTTAGGGTGGATATTTTGGGGGCTGTTTGAATTGAAAATTGAATTGAAATTCAGAACCATTAGCCAACTGTGTTTCGCACACATCGGAATTAGACCTCCGCATTTAACCCATCCGTGCAGTGAAACACCCACATACATGCACGCTAGTGAACACACACTAGGGGCAGTGAGCACACTTGCCCCGAGCGGTGGGCAGCCCTATCCACAGTGCCGGGGAGCATTTGGGGGTTAGGTACCTTGCTTCAGTCATGTACTGTCAGCCAAGGGAATCGAACCGCGACCTTCCGGTCACAAGGCCGGTTCCCTAACCACCAGCCCATGACTGCTCCCAAAATTGAATTGACTCCACCCATGATTGAATTGAACCTTTTTTTAAGCCAACTGTGTCTGAACACATCAGAATTAGACCTCCACATTTAACCCATCTGTGCAGTGAAACACCACATACACACTAGGGGGCAGTGAACACACTTGCTCAGAGCAGTGGGCAGCTCTATCCATGGCACCTGGGGAGCATTTGGGGGTTAGGTGCCTTGCTCATGGGCACTTCAGTCACATACTGTGAGCTGAGGGGATTGAACCGGCAACCTTCCAGTCACAAGGCTGGTTCCCTAACCTCCAGCCCACGACTGCCCCCATAGTCATAGTTTGAGATGTAGCACTGAAATTTTCAAAATTACAATCTGTAGACTCCATATTCAAATGAATGCCGCCAATGTTTGAGGAAAATTAGAAAGCAGAACACCATTTTTATTACAGATTATGGAGTTTCTTGGCTGCCTTTACATTCCGAACACATGGCTTATGGACAGTCGTTACCATGGAGACTGGGTGGGCTGCTGCTGCACCGTGACTTCCCATTGGCATAATAGGATGTAGGTTGAACCTGAAGTGTGGTCAACAGACACTTTGCTTCATGCACACACTTTAGAACAGAGTTAAAAAACTATATGCGATTTTCCTATTAAAATAGTTGCATAGGCCAGAAAACTGACTTCTGGAGTATGTCAGCCCATTTCCACCCCTGCTGATACCATTTTTCGCATGGAAATATGTCACAGTGTGGGTTGCAATTTCCGATTTACATTGACTTTAAAGAACAAGTATATTAAATCAGTTATGGAACCGGCTGATAGTCAAGGTTTCAGAACCAGTATTATTATTGGAAAAGAAAAAGTGGCATTGTGCCATCTCTACTTCAAACTGCACACACTTTTCTATTTTCTGCCTTTATCCTAACATATAAAAATACAGCACAGTAAACCGTGGGGTATAATCATACGGCCCATGGCAGGAAGCTTTTCCAAGGGCACGATTCTTTCACCTGCCTTTGTTTTCCCTCTCCCTCGCGCCTTCTCTTTCTCTGTCTAATCGCCTGCAGATGTTCTATTCATTTTGAAAGGCAGGGGCGTGGGTGGAAGTGTTCTACTTCCCAGCGCGCTTATCCTAAATACACAAGAACAGGCACGTGCGCCCAGTTCACAGACTCTAACTCTCCGTGTGTAGGAGGGAAATGTGTTGTACTCCGAGATTGTTGCTGACTGCCTCATGCTGTTAAAGTTTTGCCAGTCAATTTTTTTGATTACGACAGAAGTGACAGATACAGTCATCGCTGACGTCTAACTCACTTTATTATTGATTAAGCGCATGTCTGACGATCCAGAAACGGCACCTGAAATATTGTGACTGCTCATTCATAGTAAGTTCAAGAAGATTCATTGATAGGACAAACAGAGGGTTCAGTAGGACAGAGTGGTCAGGATGGTGTGGGTCATACAAGTTTATTGTTTATTCGACTACATAGGCGTTTCATGTGAAATGGTTAATTGTAGAGAAATTTACAGACTAAGATTTCTCTGCAGTGGTGGTGATAGGAGCTAGCGGTTGTGATGTCTACAACAGAAATATAGCCTTTTTATTTACCATCCAAAACCAACATTAAATCTACGTGTATCTTCATAATTTAGTATGTAATGTTCTGTAATCTGAAAGTGGTAAATCTTTAGTAAAGGTTTTAGTAAAATATTTTCTTTCGGTAGTATTTTGCCTTACAAAGCCCCGAATATACCCTTCTGCCATTAATACATTTTAAAAATATAATTTTAGACCAAAATTTTACCTCAAAAATATTGTAAAGCAGTGTCTCAGGCATCCGGCAGTGTATTCATAACTTTCTGAGAGGCAGTTTGCTCAGACTGCAGAACTCTCAAAAATGTCAAATTAAATGAGAACAGTGCTAATCCAGCAATCTTAGATGCCCAGAATGGATTAAAATATCTTACCCACTTGTGATTCTGTCATATGGTTGGCTGCAATCACCTTCAGTTACCAGTGTTACAAAGAGTTCATCTAATTGCTGTTTACACCTGGCCTATGTAATAGCTAAGTTTGCACTAGCAGATATCCAGTATGCTAACCGTAGACATAGACAATCTACTTTGTTTGCAGTGATCTCCTGAGTGTAGTAGCTTGAAGTGAGTAGCATATCTTACTCACTTGTGGTCCTGTCAAGACATGCAATTGGCTATATTTCGGCCAGCCAGTCACTTCCAATCATCTAAGTTGATAAAACTGATTGCACAGATGCTGCACGACTACACATGAATTATTCAGCACATTCTGCACAAAATGCATTCTCATCTGAACTACAGAACAGTAAACCATTTTTGAGAGTCTGTCATGACACCTAAAACAAAGCTGATATATACAACTGTCCCGCGCCTGGCCACCCTAGCCCTGGACTTCATTTTTGAGTAAAACTCACTGCTCGCCTTCGTCTTCATTGCTTAATTCTTCTTTCTCTCCCACTTGCCTTTCCTCTCGAGGAGAAAATAGCACTGTTTCTCCTTTCGCCCTCTGAGCCATGTTGTGGATAGCTAGCATACGCTGTCCAACAGTGATTGATGGTGATTGGTGGACGGGGCCAAGAGGGCATTAGAGACATAAGCAATCTCATCCAAGAAGAGCTTGGTGCCCTGCTCTTCACCTGGCTGAAGTAGGACCTGAAAAACCTTCAGAAAAAAGGAAAGAGCAAAATGTCAAATTCAAAGCATTCTCCAAGAGACAGAGACAGAGAGGGCAATTTGGGCTTTTCTTTACCGTGTGATTTTTTTTTTCTCTCTGCCTCTCGAATCATCTCAGAGATGAAGTGCAAGCGCCTCGTGATGCCAGACAATCGATAGACTGTGGACACAGGGGATACGGGTCAGTCATACCTCAGAGTGAGAATGATGGCGAGCGGTTGAAAGCCAGGAAAAGACTTTTCTTGGCCTGGATCTGACTAGAACAGCTGGTGCTCATCAAACATTGTTCACTGAGCCTATTGACATTTTAGGGAACATTTTACTTGTAGATCTGACCTCTCCGATAAGACTATGATAGAGTAGTGGAGTTTCCTCTGGCAGTATACAGTGACGGTTCTTTGTAGTCTTGTTTCAGAACAGTGAAGGTTTGCATCAGTGGACATCCACTATACTGACCTGGATAATAGTAACCGCAGCAAAATACAATCTGTTTGCAATAATCCTACAAACATTTAAGGCATTATCAATCATGTGCTGAATAGGCTAACTGTTATCTTAGGCTACCAGAGCCATCCTGTGTATTCAAAGAGTTCTCCCGCTCCCTATTCTCTAAAACTAGGTGTACGCTACATGGTTTTTAAATCTTAACAGATTTCAAAAACAGAGATAATCACTCATTTTATATTAGCCTTTTTATAGATTTTTTTTGCCTTTTTTCCAGGTAGGTACACACATTAGGTGAGAAGGCAAAAAGAGGGTCTCACACAGTTTTGGCTACAAAAAAGCACTCACTGTAAAGGTAAAATAGACAAGACCGGTCTGAGCTTTTATGCACACACAAGAAGTGTAGTAAAAATGCAAACTGGGGATGAATATGGGGTTGAAATGCAGCAATCACAATGTGAGCTGGAGAAATATTTAACTACAAACTGGCAGCTGACTGGTAATTGTAATGAGAGTGACTCTTTGCCTGTGTTCACCAAGCAGCACCTCTGTCTCCACGGTCCGCGAAACGAGTGGAATGCATGCACGTCTTTGACTTTTTTCTTTTTCCTAGCTCTCTCATTGGCTGTTGCCTAAATCACTCATTGAGTTACATTGCTGACCATCTGCCACTACAGCCCTGTTTACACCTGGTCACCTCATGCATCTTGAGTATCAGGATTATATCAAAATAAGGCCAAGCCACATAAAAATGCAAGTGTATATGCACCCAAGATGCATTTAAAACAGATCTGATCGCTCAAACCACTTCAGGAAGTGGACCATTTGGACCACATCTTATAGCATTGTAAACGCAACCATCTCTCCAAGACACATTTAACAACCAAAACCCCTCCCAGTACAACCAAAACTCCTCCCCATGCAGTATATCACTGGGCACATGATCCATGTCTGTGGGGAAGATAATCTTGGAGGACTCACGTGTTTGGGGACTGGACAAAACGAAATGCTTAATGGCAGTCTGAGTAGCCAGTGCTGTGCAAAACACTGCAGATGAAGAGGTTGAAAGGATAAAGAGTTGGTAATTGGTTGCCGCGTAAAGAGTGGGTTTGCATATTCTGCCCCCCACTGCAATTGTATTTCATTCCGACTAACCATATGCGGAGACGCCTGTGTCTAAAATCTTATTAGGATACAATCCAGTGACCAGGTGTAAATGGGGTTTACAAGACTCGTGAACGTTAAGAGTCATGAAGCGTTGGCCTTATCAACCGCTTGTTTGATCTCCAGTAATTTTCAAATTCAAAGTTTGGTACTTTTTACCACATAATGTGGCCAAGAACCACCTACCTTGTCAGGAAGATGCCATTTGATTGACATACCAAACGACTAATCACAGCCCGCTGTTTTGGTGCAGCGTGTAGGGTGACGTAATTGTGAAAATCCCATGGATTTGTCTTCTTCTGAAAGGCTCATTATGTCCACTTGTTCCCTGTCTGAATGATAATACATACATGGATGTGCAGATAGCCAGTCAGAATGCAACTGATAAAATCCCAATAGCTGTGGCCAGCTTTGTGTGCAAAAGATATCAGACGCTTCGTTTCTACATGAGTAGAGTGCCTAAGGTTGGGTGATGCCACCACCATCCGTGGCTGGGAGCCTAAGAGAGTATAAGTGTCCTCACTCTCTCTGGGGGAGTAGGATGGTCTTCCCTCTCCGATCATTGCTCAGTGCGATGTTAGCCAATGTGGGTGTCTTTTAGCCGCCGTAACAGAATGGTCAGTTATTGTTCTCTTCCAAGTGTGTGGCATTAACAGCTCACAAAGATGCATTGGCTCGATTCTCGTGACTTCACCCTCCTTCACGCTCCCAGCCTGGTAGCCAGATTGTGTGAAAGGGGGAGACCTACAGTGAGATCCATAACCTTAGTGAAAATACTTCTGTTTTGCATTATTTTCTTATTTAATACAGTGTCTTTCATTACAAATCAAATTATCAGCATAACAATTTGACTGGAATGTAGAATCGAGGCAATATTTACATGAATTTTAGAATGTCATAGTATATGGTATATCCCCCATATGTACAAAGGCATTAAAATGGTCAATTTCACAATTTTAAATAGTGTCGTACAAGTAGTGCAGAATCTTGATTGTTTTTTCTTCATTTTACTTGTCATTGTACTTTTCCTTTTTTATGAACATTTTCAAAATCATAAAACTAAAAAAAAATCCCAGATTTTCAATATGGACTTTTGGAACCCACTGAAGCCAGCAGGCAATGGCTATATTAAAGAGACAAACTGGGTAAAAAGTAAAGATTCCTTAGTTGTTGTTGGTTTGGATGATTCTAGGGAAAGCTTTTAATTTGTAGACAACGCAACTTCATGTGGATGCTCTTTAAACTGTGAAAAGGTTCTTCACATCCATACATCTCATTTCCTATCAATCAAAGTGTTCTTTAGGGCAGTGGGTGTCAAACCAGTCCTCAGGGACCCCCAGATGGTCCATGTTTTTGCTCCAGTGCAACTCACCACGCATACTGAAAAATGTGGACTGTCTGGGAGTCTCTGAGAACTAGTTTGAGAACCATTGCTTTAGGGAACCATGAGTGTTTCTTCTATGACATCTCTCCAAAGAACCCTTTTTGCCTCTTTATTTTTAAGAGCAGCGCTGGTCTGCAGGAGTAGGTGGGCATTTTCCTCATAACTCAAGTAAGGTAACTGTGGGTGCAGTACATGCTTTTGTGGCGCTATAGAACCGGCCCTGACTCTAAGTCATAATTGCTGTCCTTTCTTCTTGAATCAGAGAAAGTGGATAATCAAACTGTTCTTACCGGCTGCAAATTACAGACTCTCAAGCACAGCAGCGAACAGATCCTGCCGATTTTCTGATCATGTTAATTTGGTGTCAGATTAATTAATCAAGTTCTCACTCCGGCTCCATAGACGCCTGTTCACTTTCTTATTTCCTTTCTTTAAGTGCTTCTCTTCTTTTTTCCCCTTCCTCTTCAATCATTGAAGTGGCGGAAAGCCAGCAGATTCGTAGTTTCAGGTCATTGTGCCTCCATTACCCTCCTACTCCAAAGAGCAGACTGAATAAAGGCAAATTCCTGTTAAGGTGGTGTTTTTTGTAGGCTTCGAATAATAGACTCATTACCAGTCAATGGTGACCTCTTGACATATCACGTTTGTTCAAAAGGTGTATAATGAGCTTGGCGGAGGCATTCAGTTCGCTGTTTACCAAAGTCAACACAGGTCCATTTAGCAACAGAAAGACCCTGCAATTAACCTAATAGGGGAAAAATAGGTTTTTGCTGCTTGGAATTTGTCTGTTTAGAACTGATTGTTGCAACCCACACTTCTTCATATGTGCTTCTCATATGTGATTGAAACACTCCATGTTTATCAAAGCAAGATCGATTTGTCTTGTGTTATCAACAAAGGTATAAGGACAATGGGGCTCCATCAACTTTACAGCTTTTCCATCTTCCTGACTACCTCAGACAACAATAATGATCCATGTTATTTACTTATGCAAGACCGATCTGAACCATGTTATCAATGTGCTTGGACGCTTAATAAAGAATTGACAGTGCTACAAAGAAAGGATCAAATGGCAAAATGGATATTTTTGTATTTTCAATTTCTGGCTCTCCTATTTGTCTGCCTACCTCTAAAAAACAACATGTCACCATTTTAGCTTTTGCATTTTTATTGACAGGCTTCAGGAAGGAATAGGCAGGCTGTTGCATACCTGGCAACAAGGATGGAGAGTCAGCCAAATGTAAAATGTTTGTGCGGTGCCTCTGCTGAGGGACAAGTAAATACTGGCTTTCCAGATGTTGTTTGCTTGTGGACACGATGCTGTGCTTTTGGCATCTGGAGACCAAGCAAATAATGTCTACAAAGTTCCTCTTGAGAATGCAACTGCCCTCTCAGAGTTTCAGTGTAATAAAGCATATATTTAACAACAACTATATATACTATATATACATATATTTTGTGTATATATGCATATATATATATATATATATATATACACACACAAAATATATGTATGTATGTGTGTGTGTGTGTGTGTTTGTGTGTGTGTGAATGTGTACATTTACACAAACACACTTTGACCATTTGCTTCTAAAAAAAAAAAGATGTGGGCTGCAGAAATAGGCGCTCATTTGAACATAATTTGATGGAGAGGCAATTTCACCAGCATCTGGAGGATTCTGAAATTGCTGTAATTGGATTCATAACACAGAACATTTCATGTGATTTAACTCACCGTTTAACACCTGAAAGGCTTAAATACCATTCCAAAAGAGGAATATTGAAAATTGATCTGTTCTAAAAATGAGTTTTCCTGGGTGTGCAGTTGTTTTAGTTAACAGAGATCGTAAGCCAATCGTTATTTTTTTCCACCTTAATTAACTGTAGCTTTTAGTATTTTTTTGGCTGTCTGATCTTTAAAGCTGCTTAGAAAGCAGCTGCCTGCTTGGTCTAAAGAAACAGAAGAATCAGGCTGTTCCAGGTGAACTGCTCTCAAAGATGGTTATATTAGTCTATACTGGTATAGCATTTGTTTAGGTACTGGCATTGGTGTAGTATTGGTGTCATGCAGCAATATTATATGTATGTCATTTCAACTAGAAAGTGAATAGTACAATGTTTGAAACATTGCATCTAAATCTCTGACAGTCTTTTATAAACTCTTTAAAAGTGAGGAAATGTTTTTCTATGATATACAGGTCTTTTACAATACATACAAACTAAATTAATCGAAGCTTTTTTTCTGGAAATGTGGTTTATGTCTTGTTAAGGATGTGTAAGGATCCCTTTGGTTTCATTTTAAAGGGCCAATATCGCTGCTGTCAGATTTTTTGTCATTTTTCAGTTTTTGACATAATTTGAAAATGTTCTGTTGCTCTTTACATTGTGTGTAAATTTCAGGAAGAATAGACCAAAAGAAATGGCCCAAAATGACTTGGAAAAAAGTCTCATTCCATTGACTTACATTAAAAGTGAAGTAGGTTTTTTCCTTTTCCTGTTATCATTTTGGAGATACGGGGTTTTCTTCTGACAACAGTGATATGCTATATTGATTTTATGTACCAATTTTAAATGAACATTTTCTTCATCCAGAACTTTTTTTGTAACTGGCAGACATATGTAAATGAGCTCTGTTCTGATTGGCTGCTTTGTTGTGCCTCATTAAAAAAGTAGTCCAGACTGAAACACTCCTTATAACCTTTGCATTAATGGGTGGGCTAAACTGCTGCACGCAGAATAGGTGGATATATGTTATGTTGGTTTTTGCGACATCACTAAAACAACAAATTTAAAAGCTATTTTTGCAGCATATTTTCGATGTATGGAATACATGAACTGCTAGTTTATATACTATATAAAACTGTTTTTTTTTTTCAAAAAGTGATGAAAATTTGGTTTTCCTTGACATGAAAAGAAGCAACCAGTGCAAATGTAAATAGCATGTAAATATAAATAGCATGTAATACAGTGATACTAAATTTTCTCAGTGCTGCCCAGTTCTAAGTGTAACATTTCTTATCCTACTTTTCCGTTGTCTTCACTGCACTGGGAGGTGCGCTACGACCTTGGCTGTGAGGGCAGTGGGCAGTGGAGCATTGTGGGTAAGGCTGGGCCAGGCGGGATGCCAGCCTCTGGGTTCCTTGACATTCATGCTGAGGGGAGCGAGAGAGAGAGAGGCAGGACATGGGGAAAACCATCCATCTCTAAGGTCCCTTCATAACCTGGGTACATAGCTTGAGGTGAGAAGGAGACAGAGATGGAGAGACACTGCTTACTGACCTGTGTCTTCACCTCCCTCTCTTTCCCTCTCTTTTTTCTTGCCTCTTCTCCTTTTTCTCCCCCTGTGTTGTCCCATCCCATGCTTTTCACCTGTCCCTCGCCCTTTGTCACAATTCCATATACTTTCAACCTAACTGTAAGGCATGTTTTTGGAGGTCGGTCCTGTGGAGATTGTCTGTGTTCTAACAGCTTTAATGAGCTATGAAACGACCTGATGGACTGTTTTTTGTTTTTTTTTTTCCTTTAAAGAACTTACTTTATTGGCCAAGTGCTGGAAAATTGCTAACAGTAGTCTGCAAGGTCACTTTTAAAGTTTGATGCACCTGTACTTTAAAGTTAAACAGAAATTGAGAGGCATTGACATCTTGTGCCAAATTATTCTATCCTTGGAGTTGCAGTGCTTTAAAACAGCGATGGGCTGTGTGATTAGATGTGCTTGTAAATGATTCACTGCTTTTAAAACGACACCTTTAATGCTCATCATCTGCTGTGTTTATAACAGATATTACATGTACGCTCTTGTAAAGGTTTCAAAAACTTTGGAATGATACTATAGAATAAGGAATGCCACCAGGTAGAGGAGGAACAATTAGAAGCATGTGTCAAAATTTTTATTTGGATCTCTAAAAATGTATTGTTATACTTTGTTGTTGACTTAACTCGAATTTTTAATGATTTTTTTTAATGAATTTATCTTAGTATCTCAAAATAATGACTTTTTTTTCAGATTTCAGATTTATTTTGTGGTAATAATGAAATCAATAATGTAGTGTTTCGAAATTATGACTTACTCTATGACTGTGTTTAAATTATTACCCATTTTCTTGAACTATGACTTATTTTCTCAAAATATTGACTTACTATGATGAAATAATGACTTACTTTCTCTGACTTTTGACTTACAATGTTGAAATAATGACTTATTGTACCCAAATAATTACTTTCTTTAAAATTATAAGGTTTAACTATTTTTACATAGTATGTCAGAATTTTGTCTTGATAAATCTCAAGAAAATAAGTAATCATTTTGAGATATTGAGTCAATATTTTGAGACATTAAGTAATTATTTCAAGATGCCAACCCAAGTTTTTAATACAGGCTGCCAGAAACAGAAAAAAAAAGAAAAAGCAAACAATAGGCATAGGCAATTTTTCCCCATCTGCCTAGCAGGAATGGATATTCACAGAAGAACTACTTTTCCTTCCCTAAAGAAGTTTTTAACGTCTTTAAGGAACCGATTTTGTAAGTGAGACGTGTGAATGTGAAGAACCTTTATAAAATTCAAAGAACCTCCACATAACGTAAAATTTGTATACCAGTTAAAAGTGTTTTTCTAGAGCTGTACACCCAAGCCAACAACAACTGAGAATTTGGTTTCTCTTTAAAGGACTTTTTAAACAATTCAACACTCACACAAACTGATTTACTATCTCTGTCTCTTTTTCATCCGTGTCGTTCTTCCACCTACTCTTCACACGTTCACAAGCATGATGGGAAGCGTGTGATCCAAGACATGAAGGAACTTCATGCAAACTCATGTCCTTTGATAGTGCTTTAATCCCTGATGTGTGACTCTGCGCTGTACTCTAGTAGGGCAAAGGTTCTACTCTGGCATTCACACTTCCCCCTCAGGCCACAGTTTCATACACTCATTAAATCACTGGCCTGCTGGTGTCTGCGAATTCTCTGCCCCAAGTTGCTCGTGTACATGGTGGAGTAATGATGCCTGAGGTTTCCTATGCACCGCAGATGGGGGCGAATTCATCTCAGTGGAGTCTGTGGCCAGTTTAGACTGAACTTTGCAATTGTCTCTCGTACCTTCTGCCGGACAGATAGCTCCCCACTGAGATGAAATGATCCCCTGTTCCGTTGCCTTTGCTGTAATATATAATAATCAGACAGAGATGACCAAAGTACAGGACAGAATAATTGAAGCAATACAAAGTACTAAAGTCAGGATTGCATTGAGTATGTTAGTGAAAATAGAGACTATAAATTCAATATTTACAGACTAATTACTTCCAAAATTTGACATCAGCACACGTTAGCTGAACTCTGCATTAATGTGGCAAGTTATGAAAAACTGCTGTGTTCGTGAAATAATCTTTGACCATTTTGTTGCTTGGTCTACTGGTTAACTGGACTGTTAAGGTCTATTGAAACCATGCATGGTTTTTTCAAACAAAAAAATGGGTGTGACTTTAATGTTTTGGGATCTTTACACAAAGGGATTTTTCTGTCTAAAACTCTAAAAACTTTTTTTCTTTTAAGCACTGCAGCTAAACGGTGCATACACTGGGTCCATCCAATTCTACAAAACAGACAACAACACAAGTCCCACCGTCTCTTGCAAGAGTGAGCTGAAGCGGCATAATGAGCAATACTGCAGGTATTTCTGTAGGTCAGTGGGGGAATTCGAGGCTCTGTTTCCGCTTGTTGCTCCTCTCATTAAAAAGGAGCAAATAAACTACAGTTAAACATAGTCGCTGTAATGTGCTCACCATCATTCAAAGACTTTCAGCTGTCATATATTGTCTTTAACCGCTGCTTTTTTTAGTCAGTATTTTCTTGTCGTATAAGCTTTTCTGCTTTGAACCAAGAGTTCTGCTGCCATCCTGATGCACATTTGTTTGGGTTTCAACCATGACAATGGAGCTCTGATTGGTCAGCCTGGTTTTAA
The DNA here is from genome assembly GCA_023558415.1 of Piaractus mesopotamicus. Taxonomy (NCBI): domain Eukaryota; kingdom Metazoa; phylum Chordata; class Actinopteri; order Characiformes; family Serrasalmidae; genus Piaractus; species Piaractus mesopotamicus. The sequence goes on from JAILXH010133970.1 coordinate 30,959, forward strand.
TGCCTCCGTAAGATGCAGAAGATAGATGAGGCTTCGATTAAAAATTTACAGAGCGACACAGTCTGTCATATTCAGATTCAGTGTGAAAGATGCTGTTAATATATAATTATATGTAATATTATATATGTGTGTGTGTGTGTATCTATATATATATATATATATATATATACATATATATATAT
>JAILXH010134047.1:6602-16989 GCA_023558415.1 Piaractus mesopotamicus
TATTAAAATGTATTATTGAAGAACTCATTTCTTTTTTCTTTTGCAATAAAATCAGCTTTTCTTTATTCTGGTGTTGTTAGGAAGGGAACATTGACTGGGCTGGAAGATCTACTGTTTTACACAATTACTCAAGGAGAGGAGAAGATTTCTGTGGCTCGCTTCATCAACGTATGTAAAACTAACAACGATGTGTCACATTATGAAACACAGTGATTCATAGGTCACACTGGACCTTAATGAATGTAGAGGCCATAGGTGACGGAACATGTTCTACTGTGAACATGTTGTGCACTGCCTCACATTCTGTAAACGAACACACGCACACACACATACACTGTGCCAAAGTCTTAGATACCAAACCATATTTATAATTTATCATATAAATCATTTATCTTGGCAATGAGTGTGTTTTTGCTTGTAAATACATATTTCATTGGATATATATTAAACTCAAATGACCATAATGTACTGTAAAAATGAACAAGAATGTATTATTTTGAAAAAAAGTAGTTGATAACATGTAAGCTAGAACAAAGTCTGGGTCCAGATCTCTCCTGGAAACCCACATGCCATCAAATAGATTCATTCCAACACCAGTAGACTTGACTTACTTTAATAAAGTATTGTTTAACTAAACCAGATATTGATAACTTCTGGTAATACTGGGTATGCCACAAGGGGAGATTTGTTAAGGGTTAAAGAAAACCCTGGCCTACATAAAATCACTACTTATTGTATTAATGTTAAATGCTTTTTTAAATCTAATCTTCTCAGGTGATTAAAAACTTTTGCACAATACTGCACATGTTCAGGATAGTTGTGAGTGTGAGTGTGAGAGTTATAGTCAGGGGTGTATAGGCAAGTGCGCTGTCTGTGCACATGCCACCCAGAAATAGACCCACTGCTGCGTGATCTCACTCCAATACATACACACACACACCCATACACACCACATTCATTCCTGAGAACATTCTGGGCCACATGCTTTTGTCCTATGATTGAATTGGCTTTGATGATATTTTTTTGTTGCTCTCAGGAATAAAGTTGAAAATGATTTTTTTGAATCATCTTAATTTTAATTAACATAATGAAGAAGTTCTAACTTGAAACACTTGCAATACTCACATGCAGGACCCTCCACATTTGGCAGAAACTCTGTATAGACAATTGTTTCAAAGTTTGCAGAGTGTTCAAATGTTTGTAATCAGTGTTTAAAATTTTAGAATTAATGTTAACTTAATGTTAAGTTTGGAATCACAGTTCAAAAGATTGAAATCAGCATTCTCAAATTTGGAAGCAGAGTTCAAATGTTTGAAATCAGTAATTTGGAAACAGTGATATAAAAGAATACAGTGCCATATAAAATATAAAATAATTGCAATATGTTAGTCCTGTGCAATTTCACAACTTCATGAGATTACAAGTAATTTTATAAATAATGCTAATTAATTGGAAGCTGTGAAAATGAAACATTTTAGACTCAGAGTTTGGCATATCACTAATAGACATCTAGTCATCTCTTGTGTCCTCAAATGTTGTACGTATTTTTATTATCAGGATCATTTTATGTGTGTTTCTCAGGTACTAAAGAGCACAGGGTTGTTGACCTCAGACCCCCGACTCAAGGACTGCATGTACCAGCTTCACCAGGCAGTGTACGAGTCTGCTGGTACAGCAGTGATGGATCAGGAACTCTTCAGAAAGTATGTGTGTTTGTGTCTATTTAGAGCTGCATAATATACTGTTTGGTAATTGTTATTGTGATCTACTGATAATGCAGAAGGCTGAAATATGCAAATGAGTCCTCTAACCAATCACAGTGATGTGAGTGTCCTGGCCAATCTCAGTCCTATATCAAGATATCCATTTAATCGAAAAAAAAAAAAAAAATTATTTGGTCAAAAATGCAGACAAATATTCATTAATTCACCAAAGTGTTTTAATACAGTGTAAGGTGTATTGCAATCACAATATGTAGCAATATAATCACAAAACTAGAATTTTGTCCATATCATTTAACATTTATTTCAAATTATTCCATATTATTTGCATTTTTTTTTTTAAATTAATCAATTATTTTCACTCTGTAATTTGGATAACAGGGGTCTATTTTCAAAGTGACCTTTTCATCAGTTTCATAGGAGTGAATGTATTCATGTGACAGGTTTGAGTGAATGTTGTGGGACACAACCCAAAAAATACACATTTATACAATTTATATGGATTTTCACGTTAATGCAAAAGTAATATGATTCTGAAGTATTATAATGATTTTATTAAAGTGTAGATTGATTGCATATTGAAGATGTTCTTATATTAGACTGGAAGAGGCAAAAGTGCTGTAGATTTTAGTAAATGTTTGAGTCATTTAACATGCACATAGGTTGTTTTGAAGGACACTTCATCTATGTTTAAAACGTCTTTTACTTCAAATGCAGATTTTTAAATGTAATATCAGTGGGACACAAGTAGCAGCCTGTTTGTAGAATCAACCATTTGCAGTTAAACAATTAAAAAATCTGGGAGTGCTGCAGCCGCCTCAGTATGCCCACTTCCCACATTCCTGTGTTAAGGACAGTAAGTTTGCATGTTGCAAGTTTTCCATACAGTAGGGCACAGTTACGCAACAGTCAGATATCCTATATGGGTTACTAAAAATTAACATGAGATTGACAGGATCTGAAGTTTTATTACACGCAGCTGTTGTTACACTCGCCCACACACAGACAATCACATGTGCACACACACACACATACACCTAGTCTCAGAAATATAAATACACTATGTCATCTGACTTGTTGTGCACTCATTCCAACAAGAATTGAGTCATCTTGTTTTGCATACATGTATGTGTGTGTTTTTGGCGCAGAATGATATGGGCCATAGTTAAGCCATCTTCACTGGTAACAGGATGCTTGTTCTCTCCCCTGAGCCCATGAGGGTAATAAAATATTACTGTAAGTGTTATCTAACAGGGAGCACCACTTTCAGTCGCTATGGGGTGGCTTCACAGACGGAGATTAAACCAAACCTGTATTACATTTTCTACATTTTCAGTGTAGAATCTCCCCTCAGAATATTGTGTAGTCTAGGACTAGGCTTAGTCCCTGATGAAAGACAAGGCATTGATACACTGACCCTCTAAAATCTCAAGCTTAATACATACTAAGGCTTATTATTCAGTAATTATGGAGACCTGAGTGCAAACTGGCTGAGCTATTCTTAGGTTATAGAAATGGTCCCACCACTGGGCCCTGGCCTTTTAAGGGGTTAACAAATGCTTTGCCAGTATTTATCAGTTGGGCCACAGTGACTGCGAGTTTGTGTGTGTGTTTGTTTTAGTACATTTTCTGGTCAAAAATATTCCAACCAGAGAAAAGCAGGGACAACCTACACTGTCAGGCACTGATGTGCCTTTAATGGAAAAGGCAAATTTTTTTTTTTTTGGTCACTTGGGTTAAGATTAGGGTTTAGTTTTATGGTTAGGCTTAAAGGTGAATTCCACCATTTTTTTAAATTTCTGCATCATTCATTTGTTGAAATAAACAATGTAATTCAGTGTGGTTTGATGTGAAATTTTTCACTAACCAATGTCTACAATGCAAATATAGCCATTATATTTACTATCCAAAATGACCAGTGAACCTACATGTGTCATCTGAGTTTATGTATGTGATGCTGACAATGGTAAAGTAGTGGTAAATTCTGAAAAATATATTTTTCAGAAATATATTAGTATATATAAGTAGATCTTCCAGCCCAGTCAATGTACCCTTCCTAACAACACCAGAATAAAGAAAAGCTGATTTTATTGCAAAAGAAAAAAGAAATGACTTCTTCAATAACACAAAAGAATATATTTAAATATATATATATATATATATTTCAAGCTTTAGTAGAACAAAGTCTCAGGCATCAGGCAATGTATTTGAAACCATTTAATATAATAACTTTCTGCGAGGTAGCAACATTTCAGATGTCTGGTTCCTATCACCACCACTGTAAACAATTCTGACTCTGTAAGTTTCTGTAGAACAGCACATTCCACATCAAACCGCTCTGAATTTATTTGTTTACTTCTTAATGATTTGAATTGTTAAAAATATTCCCATTAATTATTATTACATTCAGGTAGCTACATATCCACAGTACTGTGCAAAAGGCGCCTGAGAAAATGAGATTTAAAAAGACATTGAATTGGGCAATAAGCAAGACTGCTGTTGTAATTTTTACGAAATTCACACTTTACCTTTCTGTTACTGGTCTGCAGTTTTCCTTATGTAAGTTTTCTGTTAATATGTTTCATGAAAAATTCACTTTTTGAAATAAATACAAATAAAATTCAATAAATATATAGTAAATACAAGTAACATAAATAAACAATAAATAGTAATTTTGTATTTGTCAAGATGTTTTTTTAACTATTTCCATACCTCTCCTTGAGGAAGTCCAGTATTAATAGTTATCATCCATTCTGGTTTAGCTAATCAGTGCTTCATTACATTAAATCAGGTGTGCTGATATTGAAATTATACTTTATAATTATACTGGTTATAATTATTTATAACTAAACTTACTTTACTAGCTAACGAGATCAATTGCAGTTTTAAAAACAATACATTCTTGTACTTTTTACTGCAGCAATGCTTTTTTGCAATTACACTAATGTTACATGGTGTTTATACTAGCAAGAAGACACTTTTTGTCAAGATAAATGGTTTTAAAGAAATTTGCTTAGTTGTCAAAGACTTTTGCACATTACATATGGTACATATAGTATGTATAACCCCGGATTCTAATATTGTATAAAAACAGACCTGTGAGTTGAAAGCTGTTTGTTTTTGTTGTAGATGTGTGGGCAGCAATATTGTGCTGCTTACTCAAGCTTTCCAGAAGAGGTTCATTATCCCAGACTTCATGACCTTTGCATCCAGTATTGACCAGCTGTACTACAACGCACAAACACTGCAAGAAGGCAAGGTAAGCTCACAATACACACACGTCTCATTTTATCTCTCTCTCTCTCATACAACAAGCTTACCGTGGCTGTGTGTGTGTCTTTCTGTGTATTAATGCGCAGGTTTCAGACTACATCCCTCAACTGGCTAAATTCAACCCTGACCTATGGGGCATGTCTTTGTGTACAGTCGACGGTCAGAGGTGATTTTATATGTCTATGCAATTTATCATTGGTGCACATCATTACTATGTCTTTGTCTTCTTCCTATGAGATGCTTACACTATATCTATGTCTGTCTCTTTCTCTGTCTTTCTCTCTCTCTCTCTCTCTCTCTCTCTCTCTCTCTCTCTCTCTCTCCCTAGGCACTCTGTGGGAGACACACAGGTGCCGTTCTGTTTGCAGTCGTGTGTAAAGCCACTCGAATATGCTCTGGCTATCAATGAATTAGGGTCCGAACATGTGCATAAATATGTGGGAAAAGAGCCCAGTGGCCTCAAATTTAACAAACTAAGTCTAAGTGAGGATGGTAAGAAACTGACCTATCATTTCTGTACACTACCAATAAAATGTTTGCATGCATCTTCTGGAACTTTATAACAGTTTTTTAACATCACAGTTGTTTTTAAAACCCCTTAAATGGCCAGGACCTGCAGGCAGGCCTAAACTTTACTTACTTTATACCTTTTAAAAACTTAAGAAAAGCTCAGCTGATTAGCATTAAAGGCCAATGAGTCACTGCATAATAAATTTTCTGATGTAAAAGCTTGGCTGTATAGAGTGCATTTACAGAAAAAATGTTACAAATAAAGATGATTATAACAAAGTATGAAGTGCTTAGAGACAGGTTTATCTAGAAAAAAAAAGTCAGTATTAAGGCACATTTTCCTTATTCATTTCATTGTCAGTTATTCACAGGAAAGAGGATATAATACATAATCCTCTTAATTAGAGCTTTGGAAATCCATGGCAGATAGGAAGACTGATTATCAGGCCATTACTGACATGACAAACATGCCTCCAGCAGAGTAGTCTAGTTTCTAAATCCAGTCTGATATCATTTCTCTTTATTTCCCCAGTGGAGCTCTGCATCCTTGCCTAATGAACTCTTACTTACGTAACCTTGCAATTAGAAGCTCCAGTTCTGTTGTTTGTAGTTGATAAGTATGTGTTTGGATTATACTCACTTGTGTATTTTTCTTATCAGACAAGCCTCATAACCCCATGGTGAATGCAGGGGCCATCGTCATCAGCTCTCTTCTGAAGGTGAGAAGACGAATGTACTATGCACACAGTCCACTGCTCACATTAATCACAGCTCTCTGGCTAAATACGAAACTAGAAGTGGGAGATATGGCAAAAATATAACATCATGAAACTTGAAGACATTTTCATAGTACACAATATATATTGCAATATTTAATTTGTCTGAGATTTGATAAGTTGGAACAGAAAAACAGAACCAGTAGTGCCACATTTAAAAATAGCATATATGAATACAGAGCTTTTTGTTCAATGTTTAACATAAATACAATTAAACAGGACTAATTATGCTCTCCTTGTGATGAAACATGCAGTCGGTCAGTGTTCTTTAAGTACTAAGGATATACACAATATGCTCTGAAAAGCTAATGTATCATGATAACAATAAAATTTCATCATATTTCTCACCCTTATGTGCCCCATTCACTTCATAGTACATTTTGGGAGTCATTTTGTAGTGGTGTCTTAAAAACAGTGGAGAACATCCAGTGCACTCTTACACTCCCACAATACATTGAAATAGGTACAGTGTACCTGTTCAGACTTTGGTATTCGGCCAACTTTCACTACATTTTTGCCGGTAGTACACTTGACACCACCAAAAGATGGTTCATGAAGGGTTCTTTAGTAAAGGGAATGCTTCTATTTAGAACCATGACTTCTACATTCGTACAAGACATGGTTCTTTAAGAGTTCTTCAGTAAAGAAAATGTTTTATGTAGAATTATAAACATGCAAAGAACCCTATGCATAATTAAAGAGTTTTTTGCATCATGAAATGGTTCTTCTGATTGATGGAGAATGTGCTGTGGATGGTTCTATGTAGAATCTTTTTTTAAAAGGGTTCTATATATAGCACCAAAAGGGGTTCTTCTATTGTTACAGGCTTGACATCATAACGTAAAGAACCATATACAAATACTGTTTGAAGAACCATTTCAGCATGCAAAGAAGCATTTAAGCATTCTACATAGAACTCATGGTTCTAAATGGAATCATTCTCTTTACTAAAGAACCCATCTTTTTTAAGAGTGTAGCATGTGCTTTTGTGTGTGAAATTGTTTACACAAATCATGAATTCTGTTCCCTACAGTCGTGCTCTATATTGTCCATATTGTACTATTGATTTTTCACCAGTAAGGAATAGCGATAAGGGGACCAATTATCAAACATAATGTGTTGTTTGGCTTAAAAGTGCCAATCAGGTCACGGTTCAGAGGTGAAGGCATGTTTTTAACGTCTCTTTCATTTACAACCCTGATTGCAACAGTTGGTGGGAGTGTGAAAGGGGGTCAGAGTGACGGCCCAGGTAGACAGGTGGTATAACAAACATTGTTGGGAAGAATGTTAGGAGGTGTGTTGTGTCAGCCAATAAGAGAGATTGTCGAAGAGGGTGTGCTGCAGAACAGCTGCAGATAACAGAGAAAGACAAAGACTGTTAGAGTAAATTCATCCAAGAAAAAATAACACTTCATATTAATTATTAGTAACAACTTATTGTTTGTAATAACTAATATACTTTGAAGATGACAGCAGTCATAAGCTAACCTGACTCAACTGACGGCCAGGCCACGGCCAGGCCCTGCAAAGGTCAGTATTAGTAATATTCTCCAACAGTTGCTTGTCTGTAGAGACTAAAATGGCAGTGGCTGTTGTGATGGTGGCATCAGAGGTGTTTCTGATTGGGCCTCAAATGTTTTTTTTTTTTAACTACAGGATTGTGTGTGTATGTGTTTAACACGGCATGAAGTATTCATATTCATTTTATTTTATCAGAAACACTGCACTTTGTATGTTTATAGTTACTGAATGTAGCTTATCTACTGCAGAGAAAGACAGAAGACAGAGAAAGAAAGACAGAGAAAGAGAGTATTAGACTAACTTCATTCAAGATCAAGAAAACAAAAAACTATTAGACTATGTCAATATTAGTTATTAGTCACAGTTAATTGTAAAAGATGACTAAAGATGATAGCACTCATAAGCTTTTGTTATAGTATATGAATTCCTACAGGACACCTATAAAATTCATGCCATAAATTAGTTTACTACAAGACACCACACAAGTATTACAAACTACAGTGAGACAGTATTACAGGATTATTTTATAGAGGTAAAAATATTATAGATTATAATAGTATACAGCACAAAGTATTTTACATCACGTTATTTTCTAGTTTATAGTTATGATATTTCTACAGTTCTTTTTTCCTAAGGGACAGAAAGGCTTCCTACATAGGGCTTTGATTATTTTATTGTAGGTCACAAACAAATTGGCATACATAGCTTCAATTTTAGTATGCTAATCTCATAAGGAAATGCAAGTGAGAAAGCTCAAGTACCAGAGAAGGCACTTTTGGAAAAGAGCCGTGCTGTTACATAAGTGAAAACAGAACTTGGGCTCACATGCTGGACTCAGGGAGTATTTTTAAGATGTACACATTCCCTAGCTGGACCATGTACTGCCTTGACCTTTTGCTGCATCAGGTGTCCCCCTGCACTTCATGGAAAATCGCGATTTTTATGACCCGACCATGACGCTGATAGGGAAACCAAATCACCAGATTGTTGTTCCAGCTGGCACACACACACACACACACCCATGCGGTATACTTGGAGCTTTTTAGAGAGAAACGAGGGTGGCCTGACCTGACTTGGCCAAGAGCCAGGCCATGAAGCGCAAAGGTCAGCATTAGCAATATTCTCCGACAGTTGCATCTCTGTAGTGACTGAAAAGACAGTTGCTGTTGCCGTTGCAGTGGTATTGCTGGTGTTTCTTCTCATTGGGCCTGATTTGGTTTCTTTTTACTTTGTCAAAACAATAAAAATACCACTTCACATACTCATAATCATTGTGAAACACATACAATATAGACACACTTTGTAGGTGTACAGTTACTGGCTGTAGCCCATCTGTTTGCTGCACAATGTATCAGCCCCTTGTACCTCATTCATCAATGGAAGAGGACCTCCATAGAACCACTGCAGTGACAGCAACATTGTAGGGTAATGGTAATGGCATTTTAGAGTGTGTTGTGCTGGTAAGAGTGTATCAGACAAAGCAGTGTTTGTGGGGTTTTCAAACACTGTGTGCACTAACTGACCACTATATTGGACACCACTTTGTTGGTCTACAATCAGAGACTATTGCTTATATTTGTCCACGCACAGTTTGTTTGAGTCATCCTGTTGCCATTTATCAGTGGTCAGTTTCAGATCTCAGGACTACTTTTGGCTGGAGGTTTTTGGTTGGTGGGCTATTTTTAACACCACAGTGACATTGAGGTGTTTGAAAAACTCAGCTGCTGTGCCTGATACACTTATATAAGCACTACACCTACTACCATAGCACTATCATGTCAGTGTCACTCATGTGTTGAGAAAAGTCCACCACTCAAGTAATATCTGGTCAGTAGTGGCCCTATGGTGGTCTCATTCAATTGATGAGGTAGCGGGGGCTGGTGAATTGTGTAGCAACAGATGGGCCGCAGTGAGTCAATTGTATACTACAAAAAGTGCACCAACAGTCAAATGCAAAAATTTGAATAAACCTGGTCAAATGACCTCTTTTGCTGATTATCTAAGCGAACAAATTAACACAGCCTTGACAGGCAAACTTGAATATGGCTCATAATATAAGTTATTTACATTTATGTGCTGATTTTAACGTATTGGAAAAAAAAATAAAAAATGCGATATAAAGTGGGCCATAACTTATATTTCTGATAAACTAGCCAATCAGTATGATCTCCCCTTATCGCTCACTCTTTAGCTCTTTCACACGTGTGCACACTGCCACCCTGTGTCAGAATGACTTACTGTGTTGTTTCACATAAAGAACTCTCCAGTGTAGTAAGCAAACGTAAGCAAGTCCCAATACAAACTACAGCTGTTCAAACGCTAAGAAATGGTTGCACACATGAATACATTTACATCTTTTTTCTGTGTGGGAGACTAAACAACAACACTTTCTCTCTCCCTATCTCTTTCTCAATTTTTTCAGCCTGGGTCCAAAAAGGCAGAGAAATTTGATTATGTAAGTATGACCCTCCTATTTCTGTGTGGTTTAATATTATAGTATATCTGTTTAAGATTTGCCCCTAGGTGTGAGTGTGTGTGTGACTGTATATGTCTGTCTGTCTGCCCTGCGATGGACTGGCGACCTGT
>JAILXH010134048.1:2114-18507 GCA_023558415.1 Piaractus mesopotamicus
AGGCAGAAATAGGACATAGGACTCTCCCTGACGTATAACAATCTTCTCTCCCACACACTTTTCCAGCCAGTGCTTAGGCTCCCACCCCCCACCAGCTCTCCTGTCAGTGGGGTAGCGTGAGGCGCTCTGACCGATGCCTACTGGGAGCCAGCAGTGAGAAACAAAAGAAGCAGGAGGAACAGCAGGCTGGCCGTGCATTGCTTTCTCCCTGAGCTCTGGCTCAGACTATGACTGAAAAAGAGAGCAAAAGCTGATTGTTCTGAAGAAAGGGGGGCTCCATGTCTGATAGCACAGGCAGATATTGCTGCATCTGCAAGCCTCGTTGGAAGATTCCAGTGGAAGTCCTGAGGAAGGACACAGTTGGACTTGAGACAGCCGTCCACATGCATGTTCACGAGCTGTCAGGGTTTGCTGATGTGGGTGCATCAATTGTCAAGTTCCAGTCCTGGGTGAGTACTCTTACACTGCAACCCAACACCAATATTTTGGGGGGCAGGGGCAGTAATACGAAGAATCTTGCATGCTCCATTTACCTCATAAATTGCATGAATGAATGAACTTTCCTCAGTGTCTTGTATTGGCTCATGGTACAACATCCAGCCTTCCTAAACAGCTTAAACAGTTTATACAACTGCACAACTGTTCAGCTTCAACAGAAGGAGCTTGATTTGCAACAGCGCTGTAAAGATTCAATGGCACACAAGGCACTCAGGCTTTATTCCTTCATGTAGAACTAGTTATTTCCCTCATATTGGCCCATGATAGAAAGCACAGGCTTCTTCAACAGCTGACTTCAGAAAAGGAAGCATCGAAGAAAACTAATAATGTGCAACAGTGCTTCACAGATTCAACAGCACACAGTTCAGGCTTTAGTCTTTCATGTAGGGCTATTGATTTGCCTTATTGGCTCATAGTAGAAAGCACAGGCTTCTTCAACAGTTTGAAACTGGGTTGAATTCAGAAGAGGCAGCATCAAAGAAAGCTAATGATATGCAACAATGTTGCCCACCACTCACATCTGTATTACCTCACATAGTGTCCTTGTTCTTGTAACAGTGTTACAGCGTCCACTTCTTTTCTTAGTTATAAGTGCATCTCCATTCCTCCTCAAGCTCCTGCCTGGGCATTATGTGGGTTAGCGCCATTGTCTGTGTATCTCCTTTCGCTGTATACACTCGCATATCGCTGGACATCACAGCCTCATCACCTTACACTCAGCTGATAGCCGCCTGCATATCTACAGCCAGCGGCGGCAAGCTCGTCATCACTCAGTGGAATCGCCGATAGTAATGGCAACACAATATGTGTGAATCACATTAAGGCGCTTCATTGGTCTGGAGGGAATTTTCAAGGGTGGATGTTAAACTGTCCACTGCACCATAAGTGGCGAGATGTCTCTTCATAAGATCAGTTATGGTGCCACAGCGTGCCATTGTTTTTATGGGGCTTGTTAAAGAAGGCCTTGAGATGCCTACAGAAGTTTAAGGGACATGTGTCGCCTCTGGAGAGTTGAAGAACAGGCATTTAGGCTAGGGTTGGGTGTCCTGTTTATTGCCGGAAGGTCACAGTGCCGTTTGAACTCTAGGATTGTGTTACAGCGAGCAGAAGATGCTTGTAAGATGATGAGGTATGCGATTTTCTGAGGTACCTAGGTGCAAACAGGGTTAAGAAGTGTATAAGGCATGAATCAGTGCTGCGCTTTTCAGTCTGCTTTTTCAATCTCTTTGAGATTCTACAAAGTGCAAGTTGAAGTGGCTTTATTGACTGTAATTTTAGAGTGAAAGGAGAACAGTTGTATGCTCCATAAATCATCTTGTAGGGGAAATTACTGTCTGGACCTTTGCTTCTGGCGACACATAGATGGTACAATCACTCATATTGGCCTGCATCAGATGAATGCCATAAAGGTTTTACTGAATGCCTACTTTTTTCCTTCTAATGCACTCACTCAGGTTCACATATTCTCTTTTTAGTCACACTGTGCTGTGCTCAAAGCTAATGACGTTAGCCTGTGACCCTGCTGTATCATTAAAAGAATCAAGAAGCTCTGAGCTGAAAAAGCATGAATCTTCAGAAGATGAGAGGGGTCAAATGAGGAAGCAGTTCTTGGTGAAAATAGCTTGTATTTTGCATTTCTACAGCTGTAACAAACAGGGTTTCACATCATTTTCTTTTGCATCCACTTAGATATTACACATTAACTAATATAGGATGGCTTATGTGAGCAGTCAGAACAGTCCCTGAGATGCTGATTACTGCACACTGGATGTCATCTTCAGAAATTCATGTAAACAGTCTTCTTGCTGATATCAAATCCACATCGATCCCTAAACAGTGTGAGCTCACCATTGAGCCCTGCTCTCGCAGTGGTCTTTCAGTCCTCGTGGACACCAGCCGAATGATCCTAATTCACTCGGACAGGGTGGAAAAGTGGGACTGCTGTAATTCTCTGAGCAGGGGGCTTTTTCAGTCTGCCTGCCCGCCACTGCTCTAGCACGCTGTAGATAAACGTGACTGAGTGTTTATGCTCTTATCAGTTTCTCCTTCCCATGTTTGATGGGTTCTCCAGACTTCTAAATTGTGAACCAACAGTGGTTGTGGAGATTAGTGAGTGAGCTAGGGGTCCTAGGTTCTTTCTCAGCTCATAGGTTTTCAATGTGGTTATTGAGCCATTTTTGGATGCATGTTTTGGATCCTTGTTATCTTCCACTTCCACCATTCTTCTCATTGTGCGTGGGGGAAAATACACTTGTCTTCTTTCAAGCAGGTTCACCACAACACCACAACTGGTTATTCTAAATTTCTTAATTATTGACCTTACAGTTGACATGGGCACTTTTGCTATTTTTATAATCATTGCTGGATTTATAAAGGTCATCACACTTTTATCTCTCTTTCATGCATGTAAAAGCAAACATCTTCAAAATATAGCTTTGTGTTTACCACATATTTGCAGCAAACCAAAACCTTGTAACATATTTGTTGGGTTTTTATTCTATCACTTGTGTTAAACTGTCCCATTATATTGTTATTGTTTTACTCTGCTTTGGACTTTTAAGGTAGAAGTATTCAGATAAGGCGTGTTGGCTGCCCAATAACCACTGCTAAAACAATGTAAAAAAAAAAGAAAAAAGAACTGGCTCTTGGAAACGAAACACATGTACACGCTCAAAATGACCACTAATGACTGAATGAGGTAGCAATACTTTTTGTGCTTTGTAATATTGATACCATAATGTCTAAATGACTAAAATATGCACCAATTTAGTAGAAGTCAGAGAACAATACCAAATGTGCAAAATACTCTCTGGTATTTTGGCGGGTCTTATGTTGGTTGGCTACTCTAGTGTTGGCCAGCTGTTACCTCAATGGCACTGTAATGTTTGGTTTAACAATTGTTCTTTTGGAAAGGCTCTTCTCTAGTTTGGTAATGCGCTCTTCCACACATTAATTGGGGTCTTACACATCTCATTACTCATTGAGAAATGAGTAACAATTCACTCTTTCCACCAATCTCTTGGGAAATTGGGTTTTCAGATTTACAAACATGCTATGGCATATACGGTGAACCAGTTTTCTACAGTACCACCCCGGGACAGACCAGAGCTGCATCGCTAGTTAGTTAAGAATATTAAAGACAGAAGCTCAGCGATTGTGGATGAAGCAGGATAAACAAGTTTTCCCTGAATTTGTTTTTGAGCATCTATTTTTCCCTAATGGACAACATAACGTCATAATAAGTTCATTTTCAGGGACTCCCCCAGAATTTTGATTTTGAGACATTCAGTGGGTCTAAGAGGTTAATTAAGGGGTCCTGTCCCCTCAAGGACCCCCCTGTATTTCACACCTTGACAGTACCTATGGTCAAATATCACATCTTTTAATATTCTAAATGACATTTTGGCCTTTTTACTGTTAAAACAAAGTGAAATGTAAATGCCTCAGTTACATTTCATTCAGGAGACTTTCTAGGGGTGCCAATAACTGTTACATGTTAAAAAAAAAATATTACTTGATAAGAATTATTGTTCTTTTAGACTAAATGTACTGTGATATTGAGCTAATTAACCACAAAGACATGACCGTTTTTACCCATCTGTAACGATGCCAATAATTGTGGAGCTGACTATATCTTCTTTCTCTAGCTCTCTTGTAGACTCGAATGAGCAGTTTGCCGTCCTTGGCCACAGTACTTTCCTAATGCTTCTGCAGAGGCTCAGGTTGCATGTCTTTCCCAGCTCTTTAATTTATGTAATTGGATTAACAGCATTAGTGGAATAACCAGCCCAAAGCCATTTGTCCTTCTCTGCCATTATGTGATTGATTTGATGGGATAGGTATTTGATTACCTATTCCTGCCTTTTTTCCTCCCATTAATCGTCAGCAGGTGGTGGTTGATTAATTTTTTTAAATGCATGTTCAAAATAGCCCCTCAGCACTGGAAATTCACCTCTTGGCTCCCTCCAGGTTGCACAAGGGCTGGATATCTTGCGTAAGACATAATTGATTGCTCAGTCCTATCTGGTTGAGATGTTGGCATTGTGTCGATTAATCATGATGCCATGGTCTTTACACAGCTGCTCATAACAGATTGGAAATCTGGCCGAGGCAGTCAAGGTCTGGACGCCGAGTTGCTCTCAAGACGAGCCCTGGCCTATCAAGATGCCATATCATCAGACCTATCATCAAGAGCTGATAGAGGTAGTCTGTCAAAGTGCAATGACTGGGCTGTGAAAACTGTGATGGAAAATGAATGATAGAACCGTGTCTCCCATACATTCATTCTCTCCCCACACTGCGTGCCCTAATACCAATTTAAAAGGCCTCTATCTTGCCTCGTTTCTGCATTACAAAGTCATGACTCATCTCATTGACTCTTCTTACAAGGCCGATCTATGGGCAGAAAAAAAGCAGGCAAGGCAATTTAGCCGGGTGTCACGTAAATTCATAATTCATCTCTCCTCATGGGAGGGCAGTACATTGAGCTAACGATGGAACGAGTTGTGTTTTTCCCCTCATTAGCCAAGCCTGATGCAGTCAATTGTCAAGCAAGTAGCAATAGAAATATTCCAGAAAGTTCTTTAATCTAATTTGGTTCAGGAGTCTGTGTCCTAGATTTGAAAGTGACTGATTTGAACATCTTCCGCAATAGTTAAAGTGACTGAGTGCGATCTTAGTCCTGAAAACACTGCCTGCTCCCCAAGGATGAATTTAATTGTTAATATGCCTCTGCCGTGCCTTACTCTACAATATGGCGACAGATGGTGCGTGAGATCAATCTAAACAGACTCCTTCCTGCATCCTCTCCCCTGAGGTATCTGTCAAAAAGGCCTAGATCATTTAATCAGATGGACTTAGTAATGATGCTCAGCTTCCAACCACGGTAGAATCGCAAGGGAGAGACTTGCTACTATGTGTCAGGATGCTTATGTTGATGGACGCGAGATTGAGGTCACATCTAGAAAAATGAAACAGGATCTGTTGTATATTGGAATCTGACAGTTGTAGAATAAGCTTAGTTTGAGGGGCTTTTGCTTTGTCTGTGTTGCAGTGAGAAATGTGGGGATGGAAAAACCAAAGGTAAAGCTACCTATATGGGGACTAGGGGTGTAGCGATACACAAATTTCACTATACATTATGTATTGTCGTTTTTGCATCACAATATGATACATTTTTTGATACAGAATTTGAAAATAAATGCCAACATAAGGATCCAGCATTCAAGTCAGGCACAAAACAGATTAGCAAGGACGAGGGAGCTTCTGTGGTTCTTTATTTGAAAGCTAAACAATAAACAAGCAAAAGAAGAAAAATAGTAATTGAACTTTGGTGTTGGCAAAGACTTTTGAGAGCACCTTTTGGGACACATCTTTTGGAAAGTCAAAGGAAAAGACCATCATTCTTGGAAGAATTTAAGGTAAACGAGAAAGAGGATGACAGGTTACAAGATTCAGAGGCCTAAAGACAAAGAGAAAACAGGGTATTTTGGAGAAACACTCTCCATATGTTCGCCAAAAGTTAAAATACACTTGACGGTACATAATTAATAAAAATTTTCCATTTTTTCCCTTTTGTAATTCCTACAGTAGTCCTAAAAAGACAGCAGTTCTTGTTGAAAGAATAACCGGCACAAGTCATTTTCTCAGAAGAACAAAAGTTCAAGATCTGCACATTTTTAGGAACACCTGTACACCTACTCATTCATGCAGTTATCTGATCGGCCAATCGTATAGCAGCAGTGCGGTGCCTAAAATCATACATATATTTGTTACTTGAGAATGATGCTTTAGGACATGGTATGAATGGAACAAATGCCAAAGCAGTGTCATTTACACCTTAAAACATCTTTTGTTATCTTGCAATTAGTGGAATAAGCTGTTCATAATAATTATATTAATTATAAATATGTGTTTGGATGCTTATGCTTGTATTATAAAGCCCTTATGTTCAGTGCTGTACAGAAGTCTGAGACCAGTCAAAACAGCCATTAAGTACACATTATTCATTTTTCAGAAGATATTTCTAAGCAGATTAGACCAAAACTCTCACCATTAGATAAAAAACATTTGAAGCTCTTTGAGAGATCTGAGAAAATCGAGCTCCACTCTTGCTACAGATCTGAACAAATCCAGATCTTTCTGTCCATCCTTCCACTGTGAGAAGACAACACAGCACTATGAGTCTGAAAGGATGTGTAGCTGTTCAACAAACCCGTAAAAATAAATAAAAAACAGGAGCATTCGCAAATCAAACAAAGAAACCGCTGGTATTCTCAGGACAATGGACTAACCACCCCAGAGTCCAGACCACAGCATCGCTGAATGTGTCTGACATCCCTTACATCATAGGAAGCAGAATATTCAACAAGCTTCCCAAGGTGGGGATAAAAGACCCCTGCAGATTTCTTAGAAAAACTGAAAGTAAGTCTCCTGAAAAGAATGGAAGCTGTAAAAAAAAAAGGAAAAGTGGACACACGGAATACATTTCTTACATTTAGTTGCTGAGCCTCTGTGTAATTTTCTGTTACATATACAGTTCTGTGCAATAGGGACACTGTATATCATTAGAATAGATGCAAATAAGCATAAATACAGTGAACAAGAATTTCTTATTTTGAGAAAAGTGGTTATCTTGTGAGCTACTTAGAAGAACAAAGTTTGGTTCCAAATGTCTCCTTAGCACCCCCAGCCATCGCATGGGTTTGTTTACTTCCATCTCCAGCACACTTAATTAGGCTTAATGAAGGATTCATTGGCCAAACCATATATAGATATAGGAAGATAGCTACAACTGATACTGGTCTACCATGAGGAGAGGTTAATGCTTAAGCGAACACATTGACATACATAAAAACAGTATTTATAGTATTAAAATTATTTGTATTTATTCTAAGTTTAGTGTTTTTACGAGCAAATAAATGCTTACTTTTTATTGTAGCTTTCCCAGGTACCTGTAACTTTTGCACAGTACTGCATATGTTCTGGTTTTGTCTGACCATTTTGGCTAGAAATTAAATAAATGAAGGGCGTTTTCATGCACTTGCACGGTATTGTGGGTTGCCTTCAAAAACAACAAAAAAAATTCCCAAAATAAGAGATACAAAAAATTTGAATGTGCTGTGATAGACAGCAGTGGCAGTGCTTTATGTTCTGGAGGGGTTGAAAAAGCCACCGCACTTTGCTAGGCAGAGAATTAAGCCTCACTTGACGCTCCTTGTCCTGCAGGGTCACTCCAAAGGCCGTATCATTACCTCAATGACAGTGTATCCATCTCAGCAGGCTGCGTTCGCATGGACTGCCCTGACAGAACCTTGGCTCTTTGGGATGTGCCATGAATTTCTCATGCAGATCAAAACAGACATGCAGCATGCTCGGTCATCTCCGGGCTGTCACCCCTGCGTGACTAAATTATTCACTTTCCCCAAGAAAGAAATTCTTGTGGTGATCCCAGAGTCACTGAATGAGTCAGTTTTATAGCTGCAGATGATCAACGTTCATCTAAATTCGACCTTTCTATCCCCCCTTGTGTTGTCTCTCCCACAGTTTCTGTCTCCTCTCAGCCTGTCACGCTAGTTCACCTTGACTCCGTCACCCTCTGAGGAATGCTCTGTCGTCCTGAACGAAACGTTCCAGCCGAGGCAGCGAGGCATCCTGGCTTTGCTTTGTCTGCTCTTTGTCAAGTAGGGGTATTCATTGCATTGTTGTTCATGGTTTAGGCTTGATCAGGGGATGTTTATGGATATATTCAGCACAATCCATTACGTAAGCTCCAGCAAGTACAGTGATGCCGAGGACAGAGTCTTTTTTTGTTGTGTAATGCCAATTATGCCAAACCTTTGCTATTCGGAGCTTGGATTTCAGTTTCTGTGAGCCACTTTGCAGCCACAGACCTTACGAAGTGCTGTGGAGGTGTATTGAGAGAGTGACGCATTCAATGTTCATCTCTGACACGGGGTCAGAAGCCTTTCACTTGATGATTCTTGAATCTCGCAGCCAGCACACAGGGTCAAGAAGGGCTGTTGGAAGTCATAAGACTTGGTGAAAAAGCGCTGAGCACTCAATATTTCCTCTACTCCTTTCTCATCCCTCTCTCTTTCTTTTCCTCTCGCTCTCTTCTTCCTCTCTCCTCAGCCCTCCCTCTCTCTGCTCTTAAGCCTGTCTCACAGAGGCCTTAGGATTGTCAGTCATTTGTGGGGGCTCGGTGCTAAGTCCCCTCAGATTCTTAGGCATCGTCCCCAGTCTGTCCGCAATTGGATTTCTACCTTGACAGCCCAAAAACAGGTCCTAGCAAAGAGGGAAACGAGAGCACCTGTCAAGCTCTCATCCAATCATGCCGCCTTCATCCGAGAGGCCTTGGATTCGGCAAATCCTCTTCTGTCTCACGCTGTCTTTCCCACAATCCTCATCAAATTTCCTAAAACATTTTGCACTCTTCTTCTCTCATTCTGTCCCTCGCTCTATAATAAAGTATAACACGTTTATAAGGCCTTAGAATTGAATTGTTCAGATTAAAGACTTTAGGACTGATATATTTTCTGACAGAACTGCCAAAGGGGAGAAAACAGTCGTGTTTTGCTGTGTAGGGTCATCTTAGTCCAAACCATAAGGACATCTATTCCAGCATAAGGCATCTCATGATGTGCGGTTGTGTGTTTGAGAGCCCTAGAGTTGTTTTGGCAGACAGGGGATTAAACAGTAGCTTTAAAGTAATTCTCTCAAAGCCCAAACCCTGTAATACAGCGGCCTTTAAAATAAATAAATAAATAAATAAATAAATAAATAAAATCAAGATCGGAGTTTCTAAAACTGGTGAACAACAATGAAGCACATGAAATTTGTTACTGTATTTACACTTTCAACTGGCTCTGCTTAATTATAAATTCTATATCATTGTCCTCATGTTTTATGAAATAAAGGAGTTTAATGTACTACATAAATAAACTTTGAAAGTGTACCTTTCACTCCCCAGGACATATACAGATACTATACTGCAAAAACAACCCATTTTAAATTCATTATTTCAGTGATGTCATGAAAAAAATCTATCTATTTAACCCACTGCATTTTGGCCACGCCCACTCATGTTGAAGGAGTGTTTAGGCCTGAATAGCTTTTTGAACAAAGCACAAGATAGAGCAGCCAGTCTCTACAGAGGTCATTTGCATATTTCACAGTAACAAAAACAGCATGTTTAATTTTAAAGGATAAATAGGCTGGAAAATAGTCAAAGTTCTGTTACATTAAAAAATGTAAAAAATGAATTCTTACTGTTTTGGTACATAGATCCACACAAAACCTCATCGGGAAAAATGCAAGAAAAATGTAGGATATAAGCCCTTTAAATTTTTCCACTTTCGGTAAGGTCTTATTTCACTCCACTACATCTTAAAGTAAAATATTACTCCACTACCTTCTTTTAGCTGGTGTTGATACTCGTTACTGTGAACACCTGTGCAACCTTAAGGAACACCTGGATGTAGTTTGAGAGGAGTTTTGGGGGATTGTAGTCATGGATAAGGTTTGGGTGACTACTGATCTGTGGTGTTTGTTAGTATCTTTAGCATTGTAGCTTCAGCTTAAAACTACAGAAGCAAGATTTCAGCAAATATGTCTTGGCTGATCACCTACATCTGGGGTAAGTGAAAAATTATGTAAATTTTTTAATGCTTCTTTAATAGAAATTGCTCATAAACATAATAAAACATAACTATAATAACCTACTGTAATTTTACATTTGATATTTAAGTGCATTTGAATTTAAGTATATTAACTCAAATAGAAATATAAATATAGGACCTCTACTTTTATTTGAAGAATGTTTTTCCAATAGTATTTCCGCTTTGACTCCAGTTCAGGATTTGTGTACTGTATCCGCCACTGACTTTTATTTAACGTTTTGTGTTACTGTTTAGCCAGCTGCAGTTTAGACCCATTTTTTTGGAGACACTGTGATGATGTGCCAGTTGTCCCCAATGGCCTTCTGTTGTCTTGTCTGTGTACAGATTATCGCTGGTTGTAGGTAGCAGTAGAAGCTGGCAATGTGCCACAGGATTAGGAGACCCCTCTGAACTAGGCCAGGCCCCACATCCAGCTCTGAAACAGGGATGCTGCTGTCACATAACATGGCCAGTGTCATATGTTAATCCATTTCTTTTACACAGTCACGTGTGTCATTTCACTGACTGGAAATGCAGATTGCTGACTGACACTACAGATGGAAGGAAATGCATGTAGTCCTTAATTTTCCTCTTTTTAAAAATGTGATTACAGTGTATCTCAGCTCTCCCTTTTATTATCATGCAATGAGAGCAAAATTGCTTCTAATTTTTGAAGGCTGCAGATGTGTTACGTGGTGCTGCGCCAGTGGTTCATGGCTGGTGAGTGCGGCAGTGAAATTAGCAGATGCGGCCTTCTGCATGGTAGCCAGTTTAAGCAATCAGATTGTAGAGCTATTTATCCCCTTATTGGCATTCTGTTAGGTTTAAAAAGATCTACCTCTATCTTCTCAGCCTAAACTGCAATTTAGAGCAACCATTTAGTTACTCTGTGGTCTCATGATGGACATATCTGCTAGCGTGATGTGTAGGGTGCTCTGTGTTTTTCCTGTAACCCAAGCTCGGGTGTATAGGGTCTTCAGGGTCTAATTTTTCAGCCTGAGGCGAGGGGCCCTCTTTGACTCACGCCACCCAAACCCAATTTAACAGGGTCAGCAATCTGACACACCTGTTAGAGGGAGGTCAGCTGTGACTTGGTGATAAGTAGCTGTTACTCTGTTGTCAAATATATACCGAGGTTGACCCATATGTTCGTATGTATATATATGGTAAATCCTTTGTTGTAACTTGATCAGAAAAGCTTTGGTTGCTATAGTTTGTGAGGCTGGAGGGTTCTTTTTCCAGATGGTGCAGTCTGGGAAGGACAAAAACAGTCGCCAAGGAGAAATTTATTTTAAAAACTTCTATTCAGTTCAGAGAGTTTTTGTGATGATTCCCTAGAGAATTATGTGTGTGGGTCACACTTTGCCCCATGGGTAAAGGATGCTAGGGGTAAAGAACCAGTGCCGGTACTTCAGGCCTGCTCTACACAAACAGGAACAGTTCCTACATCAGAACAAGTCATACATGGATGCGCATGGGTACTTGACTACTTGGCTAAACATTTAAAGCACAAGCATTTGAATAGTGAAGTCACTACTGGGATATTTGTTCTGCATTTGTTCTGTATCATGGACCTTCACAGAGAAAATGTGCAGGCCAACAATTCAGAGAAGGTTAACTTGGTTCAGGGCGGTTAAGGCTTTTGAGTTTTGAAGTATTTGAGATAAAGTAAGTATATTATACATTGCCACAATAAAACTAAGTGCCTTAGAGTGAGCGCATGGCCAAGGATAATCGAGACAGCAGAGGTAGTGTGGCTGTAACTAGGCTAACCCAAGGCCCTAATAGGAAAGTCTGTCCATATTGCCAACGCCACCCAGCAGTTATTTCCAGGGATACAAGACCAGGCTCCTATAATTTTGAGTGAGACGAGACCTGTCAACCTACACTGTAAAAAAAATCAAACGTAAGAATTAGCTGTTTATACCTGAAATAAATAAAATAATTAAACAAATAACTAAAAATAAGCAAAACTTGAAACATTGTATTAAGAAAAATTAAGCCAGTAACTTTGCTGCTAAAGATCAAGCTGCGTATGCTCCGTGTTTGCACTGCGTATGCACTGCAAGAGGTTCAGCCAGAATGCAAAAAGGATGTAGGTGTTTTGTTTGCCTTGTTAATAGTTGTGTTAAGGTGTTAGCTGAGCTGTCTTAGCTAGGTTAACTAATTTAGCTAACTTTGCTCTTCAGCATTCGCTGTATGATGTAAGTTAATGCTGTTCACACTGATTATTTGTTGTATCCGTTTGTCAGTGCTGAATAAGATGCTGCTAACTCGGTTCAATCGTGAATGTTTTCCATGGTAGGCTAAGCTATCTAACTACTAACTGTTAGTTAACTAAAATTACATGCTCATGCTTCATCGTCTCAGCACTTAAACGATGAATATAGCTGTTTTTTTCTGCATCAAAATCTGTTTTCACCATAAAAGTCAACACTGAACATGATGTGAAAATTACATGAAAATGCGAAATATTCTAATTCGAATTTCGAATTTTTGGAATTTCACCAAATTGTTTAAAAAGACTGTTAAAAAAAGAGGGGCAGAACATCAATACATATGGTGCACTTGAATTCTAAATTGGTTTGAGTTTATACAACTTGTAACAGTAAGTCACGTCAACTTAACAAGTACTAAGGATAGTAAATGTTATTTGCTGCAACACATTTAAATGAGTTTGGTGCACTTCACTTACAACTTTTTTGAGTTTATGTAAGTCTATGAAAAAAAGTTCTGCTTTCTTAAAAAACGGATTGCAGAATGCTGACTTATTTTTTTTTTATGACATTTTTTTGTTGATGTTGCCTCAGATTTTCTTTTACAGTGTAGAGCCACATTAACAGTTCAAAGACATATTTGAAATCACAGGCAAAGTCTGACAAAAATCACATAAATATTTTATAGTGTTCAGCTCAAATAACGCAAAAAATGTGTTTTTTTCATTTTTTCTGGCTACTGTGCTTATGCATATTTCCACAACGAGGCTGGAAAACAGTTAAAAACAATTAAAAGATATTTCATTGTTTACCTCAACAAACGTTTTAGCATTTCATTCTCTGAAGAGAACAACTTGGTGTAGAACAAATCATCAAAAATCATAACCATCTACAACTTGTAAACAGAATCACATGAGGACGCACTCAGTGACCAAAATTTGACTTAGAACAGGTGAGTTTATTTAGGAGTGAGGGGGAGAAGAGGCGGGGAAATAAAAAAAGAAAAAATGATATGTAGTCCCAGAACAGCTGGAGACTTTGATGCCGGGAGACGGAGGCTAGAGGATAGGCAGTGGCTTGGCTTGGGTTTGGGAGGCAGTCAGTCTGTATCCATCTCAGAAAAGAGAGAGACGATGCATCATTATGGTCAGTCTCTGAGCTACTCACCCAAGTGAGCATTGGTGCGCCATTTTATGCCTCCGTCTGCTGGTGTTCAGCTGTGGCCTATCATTGACTGCCAGTCGTGCATGACTGGATCTCTCTGTCCTTCACTGGCACATGCTGGCTTTGTCCACAACAATGGTGCTGAAGCAGGATGTGTGGCAGCAGCTTGGAGAGTGTGTGGGGACTCTGGGGCGGCTCAGACCTGCATTTCCAGAGGCGGCGACCTAGTATTTCACTATATACTGCACTGGTTATCTCTAGATTTGGCTCACTTGCTCATCAAGGTTGTCAAATACAGTGGCCTAAAGATTGCATTTGGCTGATTTTGAAAAAGATAACACCGTTAGCAGTGTTTGTGTATTATAAAACATTAATGTCAAGCGAAAAAGAGACATTTTTTTTCCCTTTGGAAGAAAATCCAATCATTAACTCATACAGATACACACATGCATGTTCCTTGGTCGCAGGGGGTGCTGGAGCCTATCCCGGCACTCATTGGGCAGAAGGCAGGAAACACCCTGGACATGTGGCTAGTCCATCACAGGTCAGACACACAGACATACACAGGGCCAATTTATCATCTCCTATCCACCTGAATGCATGTCTTTAGATTGTGGGAGGAAACCTACACAGACATGGGGAGAACATGCAAACTCCACACAGAGAGGAGAACCACCCAGCCAGGAAATCAAACCCAGACCCACTATGCCTCCATGCCACCCTCATACAGATATTCGAATATTAAAATTAGTCAGAATGCACATCCTTATTATATACTTTTGAAAAACTTTTCCGTTGATAAATTCTCTAAAATATTCTTAGGTGTATTCCATGGGCACAGTGACCCTCCAACACATCCACAATTTGCCTATAGTAACTACATCTTTAAACACCAGCTGTTACATGATTGCCGTTTTTAGTGTACAAACCTGTGTTCATAGAAGACAAACTAAAGAGACTGAGGATAACTTTCAATCTTCAAGGACACAAGTCTTCATTAGTAACCCTAATGGATGTATTAAATAACAGAGGCTCCTGGTCACTTAAGAAGTTCTACTCCGGTCTCTTGGGTTACTCACAGTTTGTCTCACCACTGACAGTCTTATCTTGGATTTAGTGGACAGAGGATCAAATGTTGTTAGTGGCTCTGAGCTCACAGTGATGTTCCTCACTGCATAGCAGGCACTGAAGTTCCATCAGTCTATGTTTCCAACATATCAGTGAACAAATGTTAACCAACGAGGTCTCCACAGTGTGACCGCAGTTCAGATAGATGTCCTTACGGATCTTAGATCTACGTTCGTGCTCATCCCTGAGTGACACACATTCACAGAAATGAACACAATCACAGCAGATTTGTCATCTCCAGCTGCAATCAGAGGGGTCTGGTTTTCACCAGCAATGCAGGCTTAACTATGATGTGCCATGCAATGAGAATTAAATTTCTGTGAGTGGGTAATTGGCAATTGAGAGAAAAGGGGAAAATAAGGAAGAAGATAGGAGTATTAGAATCCAGTCAGCAGGGAACAACTCGGCTCAGGCTCTCATGGCCGCTTGATGACTCTAGTTAATAGTGTTTAATTGCTCTTGCTGATCTGTAAGCAGCGTGAGCCCTGATTAAAAGGACTGAGAGATGCTCAACGAAGGCACCGAGTGAGATACCAAGAGCTGGAGCTGTGAGCGTAGCTATTGCTGCATTCAGAGATGGAGCAGATCTCAAAGCGGTTTCACTGGGGAGTGCATTGAGCCTTTGTTGCTCAGCTGTTGTAAAGCAGGCTATGTGTGGATCATTAATCCAGAGAAAGGAAGACTCTGATTTGCGTGATTATAGGGCTGAGTAGTGCAGATTAGCTCACAATACCAAACTTAATCACAGTACGTGTTATGATTCAATACATCACAAAATCTCATTAGATTAAGATTGTCTGCTGACTGTTTGTCCACCACTGTGAATAGCTCTTCCTCAAATGGCAGACTAAGCCGTGCAGTTCTCCTTTAAGACTGCATGTAGGTGACCTCATCAGCGTGTGGATGTAGAGGGCAGGAGTCCTCAATTGCTCTAGGTTTTAAAGATTGCGTTTGGAACAGATTTATTTTATTAATGAGCTAATTTACTTATCTACAGTGGCACAGTTCAGATTACAAGCATAGTGCAGTTCAATTACAAGTTAAATTGAAAAACAAATGCTTTTTAATTCACATCAGAATATCTTGTTCTCTGCTGCAATGCAGTTCTCTATGAAGGCCACAATAAGGGTTCCCAGAGGGGGCTTTGGAGTATCCCTTAAAGTACCAAAATGAAAAATTGTGCACCTTACAGCTTTGTGGTCCTCGTAGACATTTGCGAATAAAGTGCACCAAATGGGGCAGGACTAATGTGTAGCAAATGGCAAGAAGCTATAGAACAGGGGTCTCGAACTATCGGCCAGCTTCATGTGGCCCCTCAGATATTCACAATTTATCCTGAAATTTTATCCTCAAAAATTCCTTTATCCTGAAATTTTATCCCCCAAAAAAAATTATCTAGTAGATTTGTTTTACCCACAAGACACTTCGGCTGGTTAGCCAACATAAGATATATGGACCATTCTACCAATTTAGCAAACTGCAGTCCCACAGTTTAAAAAAACAAAAAAACAATTAAGTACTTAGAGCTTAGATATTACATTAATTATGTTATGATCTATTTAAACCCAAGGAACTCAGAGAGATAGTAATAAGTTAAATATATACAAAAATCATCAATTATAGGGTACTTTCTGTTTGGAGGTGTCTGTCCCAAACCCTAACACCTAAATTTCAAATTGTGAAAATAATACTTACTTTTTACTTTTTTATTTTTGCTTTTAAAAGATC